>CAUYQU010050030.1:0-47593 GCA_963574635.1 Cheracebus regulus | reverse complement strand
ACATAATTAATTATTTTTATTATAAAAAAAAAAAAAAAAAAAAAAAAAAAAGTTCAAAATCCCTAAAGTCTAAAATCCCTAATGTCTGACTGATTTCTAAACTATAATGACGGACTTCAAATTAAGTGTGATTAAGGCTTCTAAAAGAAAATTTCAAGTTGTTAACCAATAAAGTTTGCTTTTTCATTCAGCCCAATGCATTTAACAGAAAATTCAGATGAATGGATTGGCCATGTGATCTGACAATCAGGAAAACTTCTGTTTAAAAATGAGTCATTTGCCGGCATTGGCAATCTTTCCAGCTGATGACATTCCAGGAGCTTTTAATGAATTAAAGCTGCATTTTCCTGAAGAAGCTGGCAAAGTCACTGCCTGGTTAGAAAATAATTATGTGCAAGGTAGGAGAAGAAGTCACTTATGCAACAGTGTTGCTGTTCCATCACCAGTATTGTTACTGCCAAATTTGTGCTGTATAAATGAACACATGTAAAATGAATTTCCTTGAGCCCAAAACAACCTAGAAGTATGGAACAAATATGGAAAAATTTAATAGAAAATGCTCATGTTGGTTCATATTGAATTATAAAAAAATTTCAGAAACAGCACTGCCTTGTAGAAAAAGAATGTAATGTATTCTCTGAGGAGAACTGTGCCCTAAGAGGAAGAAAACAGCTACTTATTGTGCTGCAAAACTTCAAAATATAGTTAATGATGGTGCAAGTTGGCCAGCTCTTAGGAACGAATGACCTTTGTGCAATTTGCTCATATTGATTCCTATAATATACAATATTGATATGCTGATTTTTCCTTTTTAGTGTTTGTTTTCTTTTTTAGTGTTTTCCCCCACTATTTTAAATTGTCAGCACTATTTTTTGCAATTCGGTAGGCTATGTGTTTTACCTTCGCAGAATTTTCAATGTTGGAGGCATAAATCGTGTAAAGACTTTTAAAGAGTCCTAATTTGTTGTATGCATCTTTTGCAAAATTGATTACACAAATATCACAATGCTGATATTGTGTGTTTCTATTGTGTGTGTATGTAAAAACTTCCTCAATTTAAAATTTCCTGAGTCAATGAAGGGATTTTCTTTTTGAACATCTGCATTTGTGAAAGATAAAATGTCTGAAGACCTTGGCTCTGAGCAACTGCCTATGTGGTCCTGACTCATCTCAGCTTTTGATTATTCTCATCAAAAGGCTTAGGTCGTCTGTCATGGTATTTCAGATGACTGCAGCTATATAGGCTACTATTTAGAGTTATCTGCTCATAACTGTTATGCAACTGTTGCTAGCATGCTTATTTATATTTATAAAAATATATGTTATTATTGCCCATTTTATTACATAAAGCAGCATATGAAGTGTTCTGTCATATTTTATCTGTTTCTCAGATAAACCACCTTTTATAAATGTAAGTAATACCACCATTTAAAAATGTAAATTTTATAAAGAATTTATAAAATTATTTTTTTCCCAGAATTATATTTCCAGTATTTTGATATTTTAGAATTATAATTTTCAGGATTTGGGATTTTAGGAATTTTGGTCTTTCAGGATTTCAACATTCAGGATCAGGGTGTTCAGGATCAGGGTGTTCAAGATTATGGCCCAAACCCCAGCACCACCTGGCTAGATCCTGTTTATAGCACCACTACCCAAGTTGTGAAAACCAAAAATGTCTCTGGACATGGTCAAATGTTCCTTGGGGTAAAGAGACAAAATATTCCCACCCAGAAGTACTGATCAAGGTGACTTACAAAAAGTCATGCAGAAAGTGTGACGAAATGCAAACTAAGACCTATACCACCTATGCTCTTTTCCTTGGATAACTCGGACTTAGAGGATAAGATGCCTAATTATTATTTTTTTTATGAGAAGGAGTTTCACTCTTGTCACCCAGGCTGGAGTGCAGTGGCATGATCTTGGCTCACTGCAACCTCTGCCTTCTGCTTTCAAGCGATTCTCCTGCCTCAGTCTCCCAAGTAGGTGGGATTACATGCACCACCATGCCTGGCTAATATTTTATTTTTAGTAGAGACAGGGATCCACTTCACTGACCATGCTGGTCTTGAACTCCAGGCCTCAGGTGATCTGCCTGCCTCAGCCTCCCAAAGTGGTGGGATTACAGGCATGAGCCACCGTACCCGGCCAAGATACCTAATGACTAAAACTGCTTTAATTTACATTCACAGCTAGGACTGAAACCACTGTATCTCAGAGATGGGGCTGCCCACAGATCATTCAAAGCATGCACTTTTCAGATATAAAATCAAATCATCAAGTATTAAATAGACATCTAACACATGAAAAGAATTACATGAGGAACACTGAGAGGAACTGTAATAATGTTCGGCCTATTTTATGTTCCTATTATTCATATTTCTCTTAATTTCTGCTACTGGTCTACCTACCCCAGACTCTAGGAGAAATTTAAACAACTGTATGTCAGTAGAGCACAGTTGCAAGAATAATTTAGCTTTTGCTGATGTTGTACTCTAGCTCAGGGCAGACATTTTTTGTAAAGGGCTAGATAGGAAACATTTTAAGCTTTGCAGGACATATGGTCTCTGTCATAACTACTCAACTTTGCCTTTGTAGCTGGAAAGCAACCACAGACAACATGTAAATGAATAGTTGTAGCTCTCTTCCAACAGAACCTGATTTGCAAAAACAGGTTGAACTTAACCTGTGGCCTACAGTTTGCCAACATCTGCTCTAGTGCAATGAATTCTGTTCTTTGCTTACTTACTAAATCTTTCTTCCATCCATCCTAGTATCCACATTGCAGCCTATGAGTTCATAGGCACAGGAAATATAATTTTATTTACTTTAACTTAAAATAATTTCTGCTTTCTGGTGAGTGGAGAATGCAGAAGTAAAACTAAAAAACGAAAATCTAAATCTCAGCCAGTTGATTGATCTCAGCTTCTTCATAATCAATTTGGGATTATCTCATTGATTTTAGGGTGTTCTCCATCAGCTCAGGATGTTTCCTTCCCTTCTCAGTTGGGTCTGAGTTTTGAAAGGCTCTTGTAGTGGAAGGCGTTAGTGGGAAAGAGTAACTGGTTTCCTGCTTTTGCCTGCCCACTGCTCTAAATATTCTTTCTGATTTCTGCTTATTGATCTATAGTTCATTCCCTTCTTAACAGAGGTAATAGAGGGTTTATTATGCCTATATTACTTTTATTATTTGGGTGGGATAAGGCCAATAGATCAGGAGATGACTGACATTGATGAGATAATTTGTTACATTCACAGATCCCAAGAGGAGGAGGCACATCATGCTATGGGGGCAACAGACACATGGGGAAGCACCAGGGTTGGTCAGGAGACATAGGGAGAGAAATGAATTGTGGGAAAGATATTTTATTGTGGTTTCCATGGGAAGAAACAGGTAAGGCAGGTTAAACAGGTTTAGGATTGGCTAGTGTGAATGATTTCATTGGACTCTGGTGTGTAAGGGCTGTCCCCAGTTGTCTAGTACCTGATCCTGCAGCGATTAGGTCAGGTGAATAGTGTCTCAGAATGTGAGATCAATCCAGAGCCCATACTCCTAACCACCTTTAAAGGGAGGTGGGCTTTGGATCAGTTGGTTTGCATTTTAAAAGCCTGCTAGCTGAGTAGGCAAGGTTTTTATGATCTTTAGGAATTGCCCAGTCCTAGTTGGGATAATTCCTTTAGGGTCAATAAGGGCCTAGGTGTCAAAGCATCAGAACAAAGAAAAATAAAAGACATGGTTACTACACTCCCCTATTCACACTGCAAAGACTTGTAAGGCCCCTGCACTCTGGGCTATAGCTACACTGCTCTCAGGTACAGAGTGAAAGTTCTGAATATCCTTATTCCACATCTAGGGCACAGAAGCTTTGTAAGGTTACTTTCTGTTGACCAAGAGACTCTCTCGTCACCTCAACTCCTCTGTGTGACCCAGAGGAGAAAGCCAAGGCTGGCTGCCTCTTCAAAGTTCAATTAGGAAGCAAGGCACAGATCAGCCCCATGATTAGACCTCCCAGACTGATCTGGGATTCTAAAGTCCTACAGCCTGGTCTCAGCTGGAGAAAGGGCATGAGCATACGACCCCATTCATAACATTTCATATGTTTAAAATCTTGCTTTCCTCTGGCATAACTCTCATCCAGCCTAGAGCTATCTAACACTGTTGTAGGGTAGAGGTGAAGTGGGGAAAACCAGTTCTTGCCAGCTTTGTTTTATTTCCCATCTATTGCTTTGTGTATAAACTTTACACCCTGTGTCCCCTGGGGCTGTAGATTTTGAAATTCAAAAACAAGACTTTTACAACTCGTAACTCTTTTTTTCTTATACCACTGTCTCTGTCATAATATTCAAAAGTTTATTTTGATATTCAAAAGCTGAGCTTTGACTCTTTTTTTCCTTTTGGCATTTTATTTTGTGATATCTCAGAGGAAGAAATCTGGGAAGGAGAAACATGTTGGTTAATATATCAAAATATTATTGTGCCGCTCCAGGTACACCCACAGGCTACCGGTCTTATTTCTCTTGATTAACATCTGCCATGAATGCTTTGCTGGGACCCCCGGGTCCTTCTCCTGGACTTTCTTGTGCTGCTCATGCAATCTTTATACCCTCCCCTCTTCCAGTAAACTGCGCTCCTGTTGCTGAAGAATTATCCCAGGTACTTAAACATAAAACAGGAGTTTTCTCCCTACAGATTTTGAAACTTCCATGCATGGAACTCTTTTTTTTTTTTTTTTTTTTTTTGAGATGGAGTTTCGATCTTGTTACCCAGGCTGGAGTGCAATGGCGCGATCTCGGCTCACCGCAACCTCGGCCTCATGGGTTCAAGCAATTCTCCTGCCTCAGCCTCCCGAGTAGCTGGGACTACAGGTGCATGCCACCACGCCCAGCTAATTTTTTGAATTTTTAGTAGAGATGGGGTTTCACCATGTTGACCAGGATGGTCTTGATCTCTTCAGCTCATGATCCACCTGCCTCAGCCTCCCAAAGTGCTGGGATTATAGGCGTGAGCCACCGCCCCTGGCTTCTTCTTTTTTTTTTTTAACTCTCTCTTTCTCTCATTTTTTTTCTTACAAACCTGGATATCAGAACATTTAGAAAAGGAGGGAAAGTTTAATATGTTAATTCGCTACCTTGTACTCACTGAGGAGCTTCTAAGGTAAAAGTATGAAGGTAGGTGAGAAATCATAACTAAGCTTAATGTCTGTGCTGCCAGACGTGGTCATATATTTGTCCTTCCTTTATTCACTTGCTCAATAAATATTTTTAGAGCACTTGCTGTGTGCCAGGAACTGATTTAGTCACTGGGCATATACTAGTGAACAAAAGAGACAAAATCTACCACCCTCACAGAATATATGTTCCAATGGCCAGAAATAATCGCATAATTACTAACACATAGTAATTGCCTCTTTATTTATGTGCAGGGCGTTGATTTGATCCCTATAATCACCTGATGAGATAGTTACTATTATTATTCCTATTCTGTAGACAACATTTTATAATTTGCCCAAGATTTGAGAACTAAGAAGAGGCAGAACCAGAACTCGATCCCAAGCAGGTTGGCTCCAGAGTCCACCTTTCAATCACTCAGGTCTCCTGCCTCCAGCTTATAAGTAAATGATACAGGATATTAAAATTCAATGATTTTATGGGAAAAATTAAGCAGAAAAAAGAGACTAGAGCATGCTAGGGGAGACTACCTAAAATAGTGTAAATAGGCAAGACTTGACTAAGGTGTGTCATTTGAGTAAAGACTTGAAGGAGGTGAGAAAGCCAGAGACATAAATATCTGTGAAGATGCTCAGGCAGAAGGAATAGAAATTACAAAGTCTCTGAGTCAGGACTATGTCTGGCATTCATAGGAGAAATTTTGCATGCCACTTTACCAAAGTAGATGACGGCTGTTTTTCACAAAATAACCATTTTTGAGTCCTGCAACTACTTTGAGAAAATGCAAAACATTAAAAATGATCTGTCATGTCTTCTTTCTAATCATTTTAAAGCAGCATTTTTAAAACCATCCCTTCCACAATTAAAAACAGAAATAGATGAATGAGACTAAAAAGAGTTAAAAACCAGGAGCGAGGAAAAAAAGAGATTCATTACCATCAATCCTCATTGCTGATGATGTGCTATAAGGAATTGACAAAAATGTTAATCAAGTAAAAAAAAAAAGCCCATATTTTAGTATATGCTTCTTTTGAGATGAAAATGATCATCCTTGTTAATTTTTCTTCAAAACATGTAAACATTATGGGTTGAATGGTATGGATACCCCTATTGGTAATATAGGCATTTGGCTAGAGGTAAACCTCATGAATCTGACCTGCCCTAGAAGGAATGTGCAGAGCTGGTCTTGGCTAAAGTTAAGCTGCTGTTTGTTGTTGCATTCACTTTGCCCTAGACTTCTCCAAACTCTCCACCAACCAGTTGATATTGTTCCTGATTTACAGGAATTAGAGATTAAACAGCTTGCAACAGAGGCTGCCCAGCCAGATCCTGGCAGAACTGATGTGAGGCTCAGGAATGCCTGGCTGTTTTGCTCCTCTTTGTAACAGATGGCTTGTTTCTAAGGACAAAGTTCTTTATTTTCTTTCAAGTATTCCTTGGGTTGTATAAAGAATGAGGGTCCTGGAAGCTCGGTGTTCACCCTCCTCAATCCTAGAAGACATTCATCAAGGTCTAATGAGAAGAGATCTTAGAATCAAGAGAGCAGGACATAGATTCCAGATTTTTCACTAACTAGTGATGCAATTTATAACAATGAGCTTTTTATCCTCTTTGAACCTCAGTAACCTCATTTTAAAAAGAAAGACAAAGGTTTCTATTTCTATAGTTTTCATAAGGTATTCAAAAAAAGTGAGACAGTACATTGAAGTGCGTAAAAAATAGTTTTTAGCAATAAAAGAATTTGCTATTATTTTGTCCTATTTTTCCAATTTTTGCTTCATGAATGAGTCTTCAGATTTTTCCAATCTGCTCATTCCCATGTTTAACTTCTTAAATTTTCTCTGTCTTCTTTATCTGTATTTACTACTTAAGCTGTTATGTTTCACAACTAACTTATTTTTAAGTTAAATTCTTTGACTCAATTCAGTTACTTAAACATTCCTTAATACTATAGTTTTGCTGATTCTTTTCCTCATATGCCCTCTTGTCTGCAGTTAATTTGTGTGTATTCTTACGTGACATTGGTGGACATTCACTTTGATGTAGTACAGGGAACACAGCAGTCAGCGAGATTCAATCCAAGTCTCTGACTGTACTTGTTTGGCCACACTGCTCCCATCTGCCTGGACCAACAAGATGAAATTCAAGTGGCTGGTTCCTTGAACAGAAGGGATGCATACGCATTTGGGTGGAAGCATGGAATCCATGCTGAGTAAGCTTACAAAAAAATAAGGGGAGCCTAAAAAAGAAGCATAACTGAGGTGACACAAGAAAATGATGCTGTTCTGAGCTAGTAGGAAAGTCAACCACAACTCTTTAAGGAGACTGAAGAGTTCTGTTTCCCCTATTTTTTCTTATTTTTCCCTATTTTACTCATTTTTTCAGGCAATTGTTTAGTGACTTTTCTTAGAAATATAACTTAGTCTCAAAAACTAATATGAAGATTGAGTCAAGAGAAGAAGTGTCTTCTCTGACAAATCATCTCATGATGTCCTTGGATGATAAGTGATTTTGACTTCTTTTTCCCCTCTGCCATTTATTCAGTATAAAGATTCTGTCTACCTTATTCCCTCCAATCCTTTACTCTTTTTACTTTTTAAACTCTTTTTTGGCTATAATATTTGGTCTGCTTAGTCTCTTACCCTCTCTTAGACTGTGATCCTCTTGAAGTCAGGGGTTATATTATTCTTAGAGTACTTCTGTTTCCGGCTTCATATCCCAATATAAGTCCTTGGTAAGTTGATAAATGAATTTCTCAACTTTCATTTAATACTGTGTAAACTCATCTTGTTCTCATGAAATTAACATTGGATAACAAGTACCAAATAGCTAAACAGTTGAGGAATCCATGCAACTTTCACTTCCAGACATCAGTAAAATGATTTCAAGCTATGTACCTCAGAGTCTTGGGAGTTCCTTGGATTCTGGGGGAAAAACATTTAAAAGAAATATGCTAGTGAGAAATTATGACCATGTCTAATTACACATCAAGATCTCTAGAAGTAGGTTCTGAGACCAAATCTGGGGAGTAAGATGTTTATTAGGTATTGACACTCATGAAGTTTACAAGGAAACACACAGTTGGGCAGACCAAGAGAGGCCAAAGTATGCTATAGGTCCAAAAAGCCTCAGCCACCCTAGAGTGGAGGTGGAGGGCATCGGAAACAAATACTGCTTGTTAGAGATGTCCTGAGTTTTGCATTAGCAAGCTCTTTGCAGCTGTGGTCCACCCTGAGGGAGTTGATGGTCGCCAGCTGTCAGCTGACTACACTCTCCACAGCTGGACAACAAGTCTCTTCTTGAAGAGAAATCTGTATGGCATGTCTCCTCCTGGACCCCTTGGTTTATCAACACTATAACTGTATATAGAGATTAAAAAGTGCACATGCTGCCAAGTTGGCACTGAGGAGTTTAATTTCACATTGAGTAATATTGAGTCAACTATGAAAGTGACCTATGAAACATGACTGTGGTGACGTCTTCGAGAGTTCACATTTTTCACATTTCCTTCTTTGTTCACAGCTCAGCTATCCCTTCCTTGGTGCGGGTTGTAAACAAGTCCTGAAACTCAAACCCCATGCTTTTGCCAATTGTGCAAGGCAACTGGTGGATCTCTTGCAATTGCAGTTACAGAAAAGGTTGACATTATTTTTGGGTGGTAAAATGACTAGAAAAGTAACTTCTATGCTCAATGTCACTGTCCTCATATATCAAATAAATACTAACAAAGGAGCAGGAGTTGCATGCCCACCTGAACTTGGCTTCAGTGGGTATCTGCCGTTAGATTTGTTAGCAAGAAATGAATGGAAACTGTAAAAATTAATCAGAGAGACTTTGCAATTATTGAAACATTTATGAGAAAGCAGTTATAAAACATTGCAAATGGTTTCCTCTTTTCTCTCTCCCCTAAACTGTCACCTCTTCATTCTATGATATCTTCCCTTGCTTGCCTGGACACTTCTGATTTTTACAAGCTTATTCCTCCTTGGGGAATAAATGAGGGCAGTGAGAATTGACTGGAATTGATTATATGAACTACACAGAAGGTCACCCTTTTGAAGCGATCACATCTGTGAAAATCTGAGGCGATTCCCAGTGGTCCATAAGGACTGCGTGGTTTCCCGGGAAGGCCCGACAAAAGCTTTACTGTTTTCTGAGGTTATTTCCTCCTGGGGCTTCACATATGTAGAACATAATTCTTTATAGCACGAGCAGAAGTGATGCCAACAGCGATTAAAACCTAACTTAAATGGCTTGCCAAGCACCGAGCAAAAAGAAGTCATCAAGAGTATAAGATTTTTTTTCTTCCCTTTTCAGATGTGGATAATTACTATACAGCTGCACCTTCAAGAATCACAATGAAGTAGTTTAATGGCAATGTATTAGTGGTTTTTGGGCAGCAGGCTGTCAGAACTGGAAAGAGGTTGAGAGGAGGACCATTTGACTTCTTCAGGTACAAAAGCTGGATGAGGGAGGTCATTTAAGGCACTATCTCATAGTCTGGGTTAGAATTATGGGATGGTTTTGATTTATCCTAGGTTGAATAGCTGGAATCACCACTACAACATGTTACTTGCAGGCATAATCCATGTATCTGAATCTGCATCTCTATTATAAAGGGTTAATTTCTACAGTGTGTGTGTGTGCATGCGTGTGTGTGTGTATGTATATGTGCTTTGAGATATGGAAGGCATAGTAACCACCAAGTGTCATTCAGAATACTATGCTAGATGGCAACTTTTTCTCAAACCAGGCTTGCAATCACAGTTGAGCTTTAAAATAGTTCATAGCTGAGCACAGAATGAGCTTTTAAATGTCCATGTTTACTGAGCATTTACTGTGTATCAGCCTTAGTCCTGAAAGTTATAAACATACATTCATTGTTCAAGTTCTTACTGCAACTATTATTAGCACCACTGTTCTCTCTATTTTACAGATAAAGACAGAAATTGATACCTCAGAAATTAAAACAATTCGTCTATGGTCCCTCACTGAAATCAGGTATTTGTGGCTCCTGAATTGATGGTCATTTAGCTAATAAATGGCAGAATGGGAATGTGAACCCAGGTCTTTTGACTCCAAGGCTCAGGCTTTTAATCAGCTTTACAGCCTTGCTCTTTAGAAAAACAACCTATTATGCAGATATATATCTATCAGAAGCTGAACCCAGGACCAAATATACACATGTACCCACATCATGAAACAAAATAAACAAAAAAAGCAGTTAGTTAAAATGTCCTCTGTCTAATGCATCATTACTTGAAAGGCAAAGAAATGTCTTGTCTCAAATGTTTTCTCTCCTTTTCCCTGCATTAGCTCAATGGGACCCACACTCCAGGTACTCAGGCTTTTCTCAAAGACTCAGAAGTGTGTTTTGTTTCCAGGATACCTGAGATACAAGAATGTTCTCCACCTCCTTCATAATCTCTGCTCTGACTTCCTAAATACTCCAAAGCCAGCAGAGGGAAGGAGAAATGAGAGGGAGGCCTCTGTCCCTTAATCTTTTCTGTAGGCTGCTGTTTTCTTCCTTTCCTCATAAGGAACAATGATAAAAACGAAATAAACAAATCTAGCTACCACTTCTGAAAATCCCCAGGAAAATTCCTTTTCCAGAGTTTCCACTTACTAATTTAGCTAACATTACTGCTGGTAACAGACCCCATGCATCCGCTACAATTGCTGTGAGTTGCGCATGGAAAAGACTGGGAGAAAATCTTCACTTTTCTTCTGCAACAGTAACCAACAGAAATGAAAGAGCCAGAGGATTTTGTAAAATATCAACTCCCTAGAACTAAGAACAAGAGCCTTTCTTGCCAAGCCTATTCTGTGCCAGTCATCATAAAATACTATAAGCTGCCATCCTATAGCAATGTTGTGATCAAACAGCATATTATAATTTTTAACATCCCATATTTTGCTGTGTGTGTGTGTGTGTGTGTGTGTGTGTGTGTGTAAGGAGAGAGAGGCTGTTGGTCAGCTAGAGATGAGAACTAAATCGTTGTTATTATTTTTTCTCAAGATGACTCTTCCCTCCAGAAGAACAATGTGCTTTGATCTTTGGCTACTCAGGCTTTACATCATCCATATTACCCTGCAGCAGGAACAGATTGATGTGTATTTTCCCTGCCCCCAGAGAGTTACCCTCTAATCCTTCATTTGCCGCTCTAGCACAATTGCACAGAAGCCATAGCAGGGATAGTTAGAGTGCATACAATTGAATCCAATCTATCCATCACTTGAACTACTGTATAGGACCTCAGAAGGCCAAAAAAAAAAAAAAAAAGAAAAGAAAAAAAAAAACTTTTGAATCAAGAAATGCTTTGTCTATTCCAGGTCAAGGAAAATCATGATGCGATTCGGTTTGATACTTTGACTTTAGAAAAGTTTCTCACTTCTCAGGAGAGAAAGTTCAGTGTTTGTAAACATGCAGTAATGAGGTAAGAGTGGCAGTAATAAGCATTTTAAACTGTATTTATGGAAGAGCTGCTTCTACTTACCATGATCTTTGGATTCTAGCATTATTTTTTCTGATTGGAGTATTATGAAATTTTAAGTGAGAAAGATACTTAGTAACTTAAATAATTTTAATGCAAAATAATTAATATCTATCGTCTAAAAGACTAGTCCTGTTCCTTAAGGAGTTCAGAGACACAGACACCACCTACAAGCTGCTTATTATTTGGCAGGTGGTGGAAACTTACACATATACTGATAATAAATACAAAGGACTCTAAAATGCCTTCCAGCACTTACTGACTCTTCTATGATACTGTATTTAAGGCCATGGAATCTAACCTTAAATTTTTCAGCCACCTAGCCCCACACTCAGGCCTGCAAGAATCAAGAGTACATGCTAAAAATGGAAAAACCATTAAAGCTTGGAATTGTAGGAAGAAGAAGGAGACAGGAAGGACACTCCAGGCAGAGAGAATATACTGGAGTCAAAGAGATTAATAAAATGTTCCATAGGAGGCATTAAGAGGGTGCACCTGGTTCACAGGTTTGCAGCTTCTTGGACAACTTGCCTGTGGTTAAATACGACCTTAAAGGAACAATGAAACAAAAGGGAAAAGCCATCTCCACAAAGAATCACACACTGTAAAAAGTCTTTGGTATTTCTTTCCCCTTGTAATTCTAAGAGACAATCACAGTTAGAATTTGAGTTTAATTTTTTGAATGTGAAAAGAAACTGCATATGTGGACATGCTTTTTGCAACTTGTGTGATTTAGAAAAACACAGGCAAATCTATTGCTTTCATACTTATATTATAAATGCCATATACATAACCACAATTTAGGTTTGACTTATTTTCATCTCAAACAATAGTGTTCCCCTAAGCAAAACTGGCTTGATTGAGGTAAATACTAAAAGTTAATGTTCTGAAATCTTGCAGAATAATTTGTTGACAACCAACCAAGGATCTTGTTTTGCCCAAGTTTTACTACAAAAGAATTTTCTTACTCAAAGTTGATACCGGGAATGGCAATTCTCACTTGAATGTATCGCAGTCACATGGCTGAGTCAACTTGCATGCTGGAAGAGAGGGGACAGATCTCTTAGACTAGTGGAAGGGGCCTAATTATTTCAGTGATAAGGATTCCAAAGGCCAAAGAAGTAGGTGATTATTTCAAACTCGTGCTGCTAATTAGTGGATAGGGCAGAACTACTATTAAGTTTAAGTTAATAAGCTTTCAGAAATATTGCCCTAAAGGAACACAGAGAAGAAACTCTGGCAGGATGATGGCTTGAGGTGTCCCACATTCTTCCACGTGGGGCTATGACTCCAACTCCCCCACTTCTTGTGGGACCAATCAACAGGGGTGGGCTAACACCAGTTTCAATACTTTCTCCTCTTCGGGTCAGAACTTTACGGCTCAGTACCAAAGCTTAAGGCAAATACCTGAAAACTGCCCTTCCTGGGTAGAAAGTCAATTTCTGCTCTCTTGAACTTCAGTTCTCCCAAACTGAATTTCAGGGTCTCCCTGACTCTAAAGAATTAAAGAGGAATTAAACAGTTGGGTTTATTTGTCTCTATCTCTGATATTTAGAGAACGCAAGAGATCACAGAACAAAGAAGCTCTGCTGAAAGAGGAGCAATGGGCAGCTGGCTGAAGGTACTAATGCAAGGAGCCACAGGGCAGACAGAGTTGCTCCTTCTACCATGCTTAGGTGGGCTCCCATGTGGGTACAAGAATGAGCAGACACAGAGAAATGACATGCTGTTAACAGGGCCTATCTGCCAGGGAGCAAACGGAACAGAAAAATCTGAAGAGACCACTAAAGAAATAGAGCTGCTTCTTTTAAAGCTCCATTTGAAAGAAGTAGGAGAATATGTAAAGAAGTTGAATCTATAGCAGTTGGCACAGTTCCTGGAACTAAAACCACATGATTTTTTAAAGTTAAAGATTTAATAGATGAAGTGAAAGAGAGGGCTGCATTTTAGACGCTCCAGATGGTGGTTTGGAAAATCAGGTGGAAGTATATGTTAAATCATAGAGGAACACAAAGAAAGACTATATGGAAATATGAGGAAAAATATTTACACTTTGAAAGATAGAGTCATGAGAAAAAATAGAAGTTCCAGAATGAGAAAAAGAGACAGATGAAGGAGAAACAATCATCAAGCAAATAACTGAAGGAAATTTTCCTGAAGAATACCTGAGTCCGCAGATTTAAATAGCTCATCAAGTTCCAGGTAAGATGCTAAGAAAATAAATACACCTTGGTAAAAGAAGACAAAAAAGGAAGAGTTAGATTAGAGGCCGGGCATGGTGGCTTACACCTCAACTGTACTCCCAGGACTTTGGGAGGATGACCTGAGGTCAGAGGTTCAAGACCGGCTTGGGTAACATAGCGACACACCTGCTCCACCGAAAACATAAAATAATAAGTTTAAAAATTGGCTGGGAATGGTGGCATATACCTATAGTCCTATCTAATCAGGAGGCCAATGCTGGAGGATTGTTTCAGCCCAGAGGTTCAAGTTTACAATGAGCTATGACAGCATCACTGCACCCCAGCCTGGGTAACAGAACAAGACCCTGTTTCTAAAACAAAACAAAAAAGAATGAGATTGGTAATTTAGTTTTGTAATCTCAAAATTAGGACATGGTAGAACAATATCTACAGATGCTTTAGAATAAAAGACTGAAACTGTGATAAGATATTATTCACTAACAGCTTAGAACAATGTTATTTGCAGAGATTATTTCACCTATATATCCCATCTTAGGAAATGCTTAAGAGAGAACTCAAACCAGAGAATAAAAACATCTAAATCTCATGACAGATGAAACAGATGAAGAGGTACAACTGGTGAACAAAGAACTTGGTAATAGGTTTATAATGAAATACAATTGAATAATAACAGGCAATCTGGGAATTTGTAAAGTAAATAATAAACAAGAATATTTTAAAAAGAAGAGGCCTACTACAAGGAAAATTCCAATAATTGCCAGAAACTAAAAGTACTAAATTATTGGAGATGGCATTTGAATGGGAGAAAGAAGAGTACCATAAAAGTAGCCCAAAGATCTCCTATGGAGTGCAGATGGGGTTGAGAGGAAGCTAGTAGAATGAGTGAAAATGTGCTACAGGTCTGGCCTTATTGAAAGAAGGCAGATAAATAGTAAAACAATAAAGAATCTTAGTAGAGAAAGAGTTATCTCATTTTCATATAATATTAAATATGCATACAATTATGCACATGAAGGAAAGGAAGATAACCATTAATGAAAGATAAAATAATAGTAGGACTTCCAAGTTAACAAAAAGGAAAAAGAAAATTAATAAATAATAAATGAATCATACAAGTAAATTAAGAAAAAAGAAAAAGAAATAAAGTAAGGAGTAAGGTATACAGTCAAGCATACCATGATACAAAACATAAAATACTGAATTCTCCCAACTAAGAGAGAGAATGTGAGACTGAAGTAAAAATCAATGTTGGGCCATATATCATTTACTAGAAACAGTTTAAAATGAAATAATAAAGTTTGGAAAAGAAGGGACAAAGACTAGTCAAATATAATTTTAAAAATTAAGAGGCCATGACATCTTTTATTTTTATTTTTTTAGAGACAGTTTCACTATGTTGCCCAGGCTGGCCCTGAACTTCTCTACCCAAAGGATCTTCCTGCCTCTGTCTCCCTTCTAGCACACCTGGGACTACAGGTGTGCACCACTGCCTGGCTTAAAACCAACGCAGAAAGAAACATATTGTAGTAACGTGTTCTCAACTCCTGCTTCCAAAGTTCTTTCTCTGTGAAGTATTTCCATTTATGGAAAGAAAACAGCACATATTACATCTTTAAAAAGCATGCGTAGGTTTACCTTTTAAACCTGTATATGTAAACTTGTCATAATAAAGACTAGAGTGGAAAGAAAAAAAAAATATCAGGAGGGGCAACATTGCTATCAGACTAAGTAGAATTTAAAGTTAAAATTTTTAATTAAAAAAGCTATTATATAATATTAAATATAATTTATGAAGCAGGAAATACCATCATACCCTGTAGATACCAAACAATATGAAAGTTAAATAAATAAAGCAAAAACTACTAGTACCTTCAAGAGAACTAGGTAAAAAATAAATGATAGTGGAAAATTTCCATTTATATTTTTCAGAAGCAGGAAGATCTAGTAGACAAAATATTAATAAAGATAGAAAAGTTTAATGATATAGTCAATCAATTTAATAGGTATGTTCAATCTTAAATTTGGGGAATAGAGAGTATTTTTGTTATATGAAATGGGAATTCATAAAAATCAATCACATACTTGGTTGAATACAAATAAGACTTTAATAATTTCTTTTTATCACAAAGGCCACACTCTGAAAACATTCTAATAAAACAAGAAAAACTCTTAAATGGTAAAATCTTATCCTTTTTGAAATTATGAATCACTTTTCTACATAATTTTTAGCCTAAAGGGGAAGTAAAACTAAAATTACGTTCTATCAGGAAAGAATAAAAATAAAAAGCACTTTATACGAAAACTTATAAAAAAATAGTAAAAGCAACATTCATGGCAAAAGCTATAACCGTAATTGCCTTTATATTTTAAAAAGAAGAATAAAACTAAGGGAAGTTTACATTCGTCTTAAAAAATGCAAAACAACAGAATCTACCAAAGCAAAGTAGGAAAAGAGAATTAATTTAATTCAATCTTAAAGTAATAAACTAGAAATCAAAGCAAAATGCAAATAGTAGAGGAGACAAATTCAAAAGCCAGGCCTCTGACTAGCCCACAAGAAGAGATAAACATAATCTAAATGAAGGGGGGCAAAGGAGAGCACAAAACCCCACAAGGTTATGAATGAGAAAGGAAACATAACCACATTTAGAAACAGAAAAATTTCAGGGAATAAAAGAGAATATTAAATGTAACTCTACGGCAACAAATTTAAAATCCTAGAGAAACTGGCTAATATAAGTAACTAAAGTTGAATAAAATTGGAAAACTTGAATAGACCAGTTAATACAGACTATCAAAACCAGCAACTGAATGATATTATAGCTGGCTTTCCCCACACTTTAAAGAAACAGATGCCCCTGTTCTTTGTTCCTTCATTTCTTGCTTCCTCCTTTTCTACCTTAGACAAAAATGTATCAAGCATGTAAGTTGCTGTTTTAGGCTCTAGGATGCAACGTTAAATAAAACAAACCCTCCTCTTTAAAGCACTTACCTTCTATTTTATAGCTCTTAAAAAAGATGATAGGTTGCTTAATTCATTTTATGATGTAATCATTTTAAGATCAAACCTGTTTCAAAAGTATTATACAATAAATCCACAGACCAACCTCACTAACAAATACAGCTATGATATAATCAAATGGAAGGTAGATGGTGTCACAAGATACACTGACTAAAATATCTGTTTTAGGATTGTAATTATGATCCCAAATCACGAGCTCTATCAATATAATTCACTGTATTGACAAAGAAACAAACAGTATAAACAAATGAATGGTTTCTGAGAAAGTATCTGATAAACAATTCCTAAGATAAAACTCAAACAAAATAGGAATAGATGGAAAAGTATTATCTACATTAAGAGTTAATATATTGGTTTCATAAGTATTTAAGCTATTTTCCCAAAGCATAGAGCTTTTTCATTTGTAGCAGCTCTATAGAATTAAAAATTTTAATCTTAGTTTTTATATATTATCAGAATAACTATGGCCATACCAGTCACAAAGTGTTTCAAGGACTTAGACATAGTCAACACCTAACCGCTCTCTGTAGAATGAAAGGCCTTAAGCCCAATAAGCTTTCCGTAGAATTTCCACCCTCCAGCCTCTTGATCCTTGCACAGGGAAAGAGCTTAATAAATTTTTTTTTTCAAGGTGAGCAAGTTATTTAACCTCCAGGAGACCTAGTTTTTTTCATAGCAGAACAGGAACACATGCCTTGCCTATCTCATCAAGTTGCTAAAACAATCTAATCATTGATATATGTAAAGTTGTTTCATGAATTGAAATCCAAACAATTGTGAGTTTCTCTTGCTAACTTAAAAGAGAATATGCTTAAATTTCAAATGAATAAGGAAGAGAAATGCTAACATTTTTCAAAGAGCTCTCTGAATGAAGTCATTCTAGACATGGATTCTCAAAGACTTCTGGAAAGACATTATACTATGCAGGATATTTACTTCACTTCTTGCAGCCATCACTATCTATCTGATATGACAGTCATTCATGGTATGATTGCTGTTGATTATTCTGAGGCATATCTGGAAATTTACTCATTCAGTTGACAAATATTTCCTGAGCATTTTCTATGCGCTAGACTGCTATAACAAAATACCATAAACTGAGTGGCTTATAAACAACAGAAATTCATTTCTTATGGTTCTAGACTTTAGATAGTCCAAGATCAGCAACAGATTCAGTGTCTGATGAGGGCTCCTTCTTTTTAGTTTATAGATGATGCCTCCTGGCTACATCTTCACAAGTTGGAAGGGGCTATCTAGCTTTCTGGGGTCTCTTTTATGACCCTGTTCATGAGGATGAGCCCTCATGACCTAATCACCTTACAAAGGCCCTATCTTCTAATATCATTACCTTGATAATTAGAATTAAATGTGTAAATTTTGTAGAGACAAAACCATTCAAACTATAGCAATATCCTATGTTAGCTTTGGCTTAAGCAATAACATTCCTGAAATCACTGATTTGATATACTAGTTTTATGTTAAAGAATACACACACACACACACACACACACACACACACACACACACACACACTTTTAAGGTCATCTATGTACCAGTAAAATAATCTTCCAAACCACGAGTAGTGCCTGCATCTTGTTTTGGGAAAGAGATAAAGAATATAAACTAATAGTAAATTAAAATGCACATCCTAAGCTGTAGGATTAGTTTAATGTTGAGGCAGGTCTCATGCCAGGACTGGATTTTAGTGGATACGAGTAGAAGATTGCACCATTTCTTGAATCTCCCTATTAGGAATATTACTTGCTCTCCACAAATGGAGGAAGAGGTCCTTTTTACAGTATCTGAAACCAGAAGTTGAATTTGTTGCTTGTTAGGAACGGCAGGACCCTGCTTGTAGGACATAATTTTTCAAAGCAAACTTCTGATCAAATATAGGGTGATTAGAAGCATGGAATTCAAGATTGGTGGGCTTTCAGAAGAGTCTCCATAGGTGCTTATCTGTTGGCCTTTAGCCTGGAAGCCTGATCTCTGGAGTGCAGCTGTTGCTGATTGGCTGACTCAGAAGCTGGGGCTGTCTGAGTCATTGGCTGTCTCCATGAAACCGGGTTATGATGCTTAAGTGTAATTGCCATTTTGGAAGAGGTCTAACACCAGTGCTGACAGAGTAAAAAGCAGTCCGTACTTTTCTGGGTTGATAGGCAAGTTTTATGCATGCAACCAAAAAGAGGAGATAAAATAAGTAGTAAAATAATTCCAAAGTGGATGATGAGTTGATTTAACCTCCAGATTCTAAATTTTACCCATTGAATAATTCCTTTTAATCTTTTTTTAAGTAAACATGTTAGAGCAGCAGCAATAATTTATTCAAAACTGTTTGGACCACTAATCAAAGCTTAGGAGAAAACATAACTCTAAATAAATACATACATACATAAATCAATAAATTAAGAAATCTCTTCTGCCACTTGCTCTACTACTTGGAACTCACTGCACAGAGCTGCCCCCATGAGAAGCAGCTTCCACTGAAACGTTTACACTTGTGATTTTGCATGATGTCTCACTACTTATGGGCCATCTCAGTGTCAGCCACCTATAGAAGATGGCTACTGAGGTGACCCTCATAATTTTCAAAAATTTTTTTCATAGGCCACATAGTCTTTATTTTAACTCTTATCATCCCAAATACCCCTCTAAATTTTGACAAACCTTGGCTACTCATTTTTCTCATGACATTTTAGTTGATAGACAGATATATACATGTATAGTGCATGTGTGGAACTCAGAGAATCAAGTGTTCAGATGGCTTACTTACTCATTCAAAGCACATTTTTTTTAATGCTTTAAATATGAAATTTGTGCTGTTCTGCCTACTTATCTCCCATTGAACTCCCTAGATTAGATCCAGGCAAGAGCTTTATGATTTTAAAAAATATTCAATAGGACTTATTTTATATATATGAAATATATGTATTACACACACTCATGCATACACACACACATTTGCATACACATACAAGCCACTAACTTTCACATGTGTTTGTGTATGTGGGTACTTCTACTAACTTTCCTAAGCTTTGGGTCACTCTTTTCCTTAAAATAAATTTGATTGAAATTTGATTTGTAAGTAATTTCCAGAATTTAATGTTATGGGATAAATTTCAGAACTAATAACAGACATAAAAACAAATATGTATGCCTCTCATATCACTAATACCTATTGTCAACTATAAAATGTAGAAAGATATTATACTGCAAAATTACCACGTATGCCATTTGGGTACAGGGTTTATTGTTTTAATTAATCTTGACTGACCAAGTTTTAAAATGTTAAGATCTATTGTAACTGCTCTGTTGCAAATCCAATGGCATCTTTTTGGAGGGTGGTGCTGTAGACTTTCACTGTGCTTTTTGTCTTCGTTTTGGCAAAAATAATGTGACATAATTAATCAATATTCTCTATGTCTCTACATAACAATATATAATTCACCACAGTTGCTAGGAAATCTAGTTTTTCCTATTGTTAGCAATCAGATAATGACAACGATGACAATAGCTTTCTTATCTATTCTTCCATTCATGTTTGTGAATTATAAAATAAAACTTACTGAGCTCCTACTAGATGTGAAGATTTTTCAAGATGCTTCAGGAGATACAAAGATAACTAGTTTTCAATGTAGTGAGAGGCTTATATTGTTACTCACAGAATCCCAGTAATGTACAATGTGAACATGAGCTATAAATGTAGATAAAGTGATCCTAACTCAACCACTTACAACCAGGGCATTTGCAACAAGTTACCTAAATCATATAAGCTTCAACTTTCTCATCTGCAAAACAGATACAGTAATACTCTCATGGAGACCTTATGAAGATTTGTTGAATAATTATGTGAGCAATATGTTTAGTGCAGTGCCCAACACACTGTAAATGCCTAAACAATTAAAAAATATATGTTTAAAATTTTAAACATTGAATATGTGAAAAATATATAAGATTTTTTAAATAATTTATTATGATAAAAATTATTATTTCCTATTATATAGAGAGGTATGGAAAAAATAATTGATTTATCCAGGGTTATATAGTAAGTCATTGACAAGTCAATATTAGAAGTACTCTCAAGAGAAACCATGTCCAAAGATGGCTGGCTTCAATCATCCTGAAGTTTTCCTTAACTCATAATAAAGCCTCTCAAGTGAAATCCTCTAGGTAAGTATGACTCACAACCATGCTAGTGGAGCAAAGGATGTTTTATAGTTTTAATCCACGTGCTTGCTTCCAGCCAACCAAAGGACAGCATCCAGTTTGTAAGGTTCTGACTACATATTAGAACCAAACACTGAAGCATGTGATCACAGAAGGATTTGCTTGTGTTTTGCCACCTCCTGCCTTACCTCTGATCATGCTGCCTTCTCAAACATTCTTCACCTCTGAGACTGGCCAAAGGGAAATAGTCCTTGCTTTAAAATGCCCTCCTGAGTATGTCTGTGTATTATGTTCTTTGCTGCAAATTGCATTTGGCAAATATCGAAGGTCAGGATTACATTTAAGAACAAAAAGTTAAGGGTGAAGAGTAGAAAAGAAATGTATTTTATATAATACTTCTAACTCACCACTTCTGCTAGTTACTCCAGAGAGGGAAGGGAGTAAAGGCACATGCTGTATGTTTTCAGCTGACCTTCTGATATGCTATGAAGAAAAAAATTAAAATAACAAGGAAGAAAACGGAGCAAATTCTGTTTCCCTTTCTGCCAACAGTGTCTTGTCTTGCTCTTGCCCAACATGTTTTTCTGTTGACTAATCTCCACCAGCTCTGCCTGCAACCTCAGATTCTCTTACATGCTCTTTCTTGGACTTTCCTCCACAGCACTTACACCATTCAACCCTAACAGAGCTTTCCATGTTCTACCTTCCTCATCAGCTTATATGTGCTTCAAGGGAGTGTTGTTCATCTTTGTGACTCATCTCACATGGTGCCTGCTACAAAGAAAGGCTGCCAGGTAGGGTAGAAAGAATGTTATGTCTGGAATCATTCAGATTGCAGTTCAAATCTGGTCTCAGCTTCTTGTTAATTGTGTTATATAAAATACATTAAATTATTTGAGCCTCAGTTTCTTAATCTATAAAATAGAAATAATATATGCTTTATGGACTTGTCCTGAGGATTAGAAGTAGCAAAAGTAAAGTGTCTGTAGCATAGAAGAGACAATAAATTATTTATTATTATTACTACAGCGGGTGCTTAACTTATGTTTGCTGAATGAGAGAGATTATGAATAACTATGATATACTTATTGTGAGCCTCAGGTCTCTGTATCTCCTTAAAAATATACATCATTTTTCTTACTCATCCATCAATTCAGAATTACTTGTTACCTCACAGAATTATAGAGATGAGGAAGAGAGATGGGTTTTACATTTATCTGAGATATGACTAGAACCTTTATTTATTAAAAATCCTCTTGAGTGAGTCAACATCCCTTATAGTATTATCCCTATATGCCATATAATATTATATATTTACATAATATAATCAAAACTATATATACAATAACATAATACAGGAGACAGTATAGCCAAAACTCTTACTAGATGGGAAGAGAAGCATAAAAACAAACAAACAAAAAACATCCACACTGTCCCTTTGCAAAAGCACTGCTTTAATGGCCATGAGCAGAGGACAGACAGCAGCAGGCTGGCTAAACAGCTGCCATATGGTCAGACAGAAGAGAAAAACATCCAGATAAGAGGGCAGAGCTGTTCCAAGGACATAGTAAAGTGGAGTTTCCAAGCTCATGGCAGAAGGTGGGCCAGGATGCTTAGGAAAGTAGGTTATGGCAGTCAGTCCCATATTAGAGGAGCCAATATATCATCAGAAAGTCTATTTATTCATTTTTTGTTACTGTGGCAATTTTTAAATAAAGTAGTTGATGTTATTATTACTTTTAAACAAGATTTTGTTCTTCAATGCGTTAGAGAAAGGTTTTTAAAGTTAATAAAATTTTAGAGCCCACACTGGCTGCTGTTTAAAAGGGGATCATGTTATTATCTGTAACATATATTTGAACAGTTCTGACTCTCACCTGTAAGTGCAAATTCAAGAGAAAGATGTCATCATCATACAGGTGCTAGAATGCAAGTGTTTCTTTGGAATCATATACACCTGGGTTGGTTCAAATCTATTTCCTAACTGGGTAACCTTGGAGAAATGTGTGTGTGTGTATGTGTGTATGCATGTGTGTGTGTGTATATGTGTGTGCGTGTGTGTATCCAATTTTATATATTTGCATGTATATATGTGCATATATGCATAATTGTGATGAGAATTAAATAGAATGTTAGGTAGTTAGTAAATGATAATTATGATAATTTTTCAGTCACAACAGCACCCCCATCCCCCAACAGACACACACCTTCTACATGTGGCCCTCACAAATAGAGACTGTTACTTAGATTAGCGTGACTCCTGCCCTTGAGTTGACTTTTTTCTGAGAGCTCTTACTTCTGTCATATAAATATACCACACAGAGATTCCCAATGCACTACCAGTCTTTTTCATTCCTCTTCCTTGTGTCCTATTTCCCACATCAGATTCGAACACAAGTCAAGGACTGAAGGGACCAAAAAAAAATCATCCTTATTATTGACCCACATATACAAGCAGACTTCTCTCAATTTTCACAAAAATAACACCGGCCACAAAAGATTATTAGCATAGTGTTGAATATACCATTGGCATGGGGATTTATATCCAGAACTTTAACCATTTGAAATTAAATATTACATATTCTTATTTCAAAAAGGCTTTTTGTCATTTTTACCAAGTTGGCTTTCAGCCTCCTCAATTCTGAATCACTGCCTTCTTTCCCACCCTATTCTGGTCTTCTCTGGTTCACTTTCTACCTGTCTCCTATCAAATTCCATTTTTTTTTTTTGAAACAATAGTCTCAGTCTGTCAGCCAGGCTGGAGTGCAGTGGTTTGATTTCAGCTCACTGCAACCTCCACCTCCCAGGTTCAAGCGATTCTCCTGCCTCAGCCCCCTGAGTAGCTGGAATTACAGGTGTGCCCCATCACGCCCAACTAATTTTTGTATTTTTGGTAGAAACAGGGTTTCACCTTGTTGGTCAGGCTGGTCTCGAACTCCTGACCTCGAGATCTGCCCTCCTCAGCCTCCCAAAATGTTGGGATTACAGGCGTTAACTACAGCACCCAGTCTATTCCCTTTTATTTCATATGAGCAAATGAACTCTTTCTGTTTACTTGTTTCCCACCAACCCATGCTTTCAGGGTATCTATCATTCACTGTCTCCAAGTGGCTGTTAAAGGCATTTGCCTAAACAAAGGGAATTTCTTCCCCAAGAGGAATGGCTGGAGGACTTTGGGTGCCTAGTCTTTTCTCCCTCCAGTCAATTACCTCTACTATGTTCAGGTATCCACTTTAGAAGCAGCTGTAGGGCAGGACTTAAATAACCTTGTTCTGAGTATGAGCATGTAACCAAATTTGGTTCATTCAGAACTGCGAATAAGAGTTATATGTCATAGCTGGAGAGCAAGTTATATGTTTGTCTCTCTCCTACTGAACATGAATCAGAAAGCATCTGTTAGTTGCCACTGGCAGTGGTCTTAGGACTGCAGTGAGGAAAAGGTTTTGGAGAGTGAATCAGAGATGAAATAACTTTATTTTCTGATGACATTAACCATGAAATAACCATTTTTTAGGCTTGATTTCTCTCTGGACTTACACTGTAAGATAATACATTTCCTTACCATTTGAAGCAGTTTGAATCATCTATTTGCTGCTTGCAACCAACAGCATCTTAATACAGCTAAGGCACTGTTTTAATGCAAAAGGCGCATCTACACATAGCCCAGGATAAACCACACAGTGCTCTCTCCTCTCTTATTTTTGTCTTTCCCCATATAGCACCTACTTTAGTTTTTATACAAACAATAGTAGTTTTTTTTATTGAGATAAAATTCACACCATCTGACCATTTAAAAGTGCATAATTGGCCAGGTGTGGTGGCTCACACCCATAATCCCAGCTCTTTGGGAGGCCAAGGCGGGTGGATTGCTTAAGCTTAGGAGTTCTAGATCAGCCTGGGCAACATGTTAGACCCATTCTCTACAGAAAATGCGAAAATTAACTGGGTGTGGTGGAACATGCTTGTAGTCCAAGCTACTGGTGAGACTGAGGTGGGAGGATTGCTTGAGCTTGGAAAGTAAAGGTGGCAGTGAGCCAAGATGGCACCACTGCACTCCAGCCTGGGTGACAGAGTGAGACCTTGTCTAAAAAAATCAAGTGTACAATTCAGTGGTTAGTAAATTTACAGTGCTATGTAATTATCAGCATTAATTCCAGAAAAATTTTTAGCACACCAAAGAGAAACCATGTATCTATTTAGGAGTCACTCTCTCCAATCAGCCCCTAGCAATTACTAATCTACTTTTCGTCTTTATGTATTTGCCTATTCCGGACATCTCACATAAACACAATCATATAATATAGGACCCTTTCTCTGGCTTCTTTCACTTTGTAGCATGCATCAGTACTTCATTGCTTTTCAGGGCTGAATAATATTCCATTTTATTACATTTTATCTATCAGTTGATGTATATTTGGGCTGTTTCTCTCTTCCAGATATTAAGAATAATGTGCTATGAATATTCACATCCACATTTTGGTGTGAATATATATTTTCGTTTCTCTTGGATAGAAACCTAGGTATGAAATTGCTGGTTCATATGATAATTCCATGTTTAACTTTCTGGGAAGCTGCCAAACTATTTTTCACAGCTGCTGCACCATTTTACATTCCAGCAAGCAAACTGTGAGGATTAAAATTTCTCCACATACTCACCAACACGTTATTTTTCATGTTTTTTAAAAATTATAGCCATCATATAAATGTGAAGGGGTATTTAATTACGGTTTTATTTGCATTTTTATAACTAATGATGCTATGCAGCTTATCTACGCTTATTAGACATTTCTGTATTTTCTCTAGAGAAATATCTATTCAATTTCTTTGCTCATTTTTTAGTTGGGTTGCTTTCTTTTTGTTGTTAAGTTGTAAGAGTTATTTTTATATTATGGATACCAGACACTCATCAGCTATATGATTTGCAAATATTTTCTCCCCATCTGCTGGTTGTCTTTTTTGTTATCCAATGGAACACTGTATGTTGTATTTTTTACACAAAAGTTTTTAATTTTCATGAAGTTCAACTTATTTTTTCTTGTTTTGCTTGTGCTTTTGCTGTCATAGTTAAAAACCATTATCTGATCCAAGATTGTGAAGATTTAAATCTACACTTCATTTTAAGAGTTTTAGATATTTAGCTCTTTTATTTAGGTCCTCTATCCATTTTGAGGTTTCTGTTTGTTTGTTTGTTTGTTTGTTTGTTTTTAATGATGTGATTTAGGGGTCCAAATGCATGGATTATTTCTGGACTTTTTGTACTCTTCCAATAATCCATATGTCTATATTCTTATTCCAGAACCACACAGCTTTAATTATTTATAGATTTTTAGTAAGTGCTGAAATCAAAAAGTGTATTAATACTTTCACTTTGTTTCTTTCTTTCAAGATTGTTTTAGCTATATGGGGTTCCATGCAATTCCACATGAATTTTAGGATCAGCTTGTCTGTTTCCGAAAAAAAGAAAGAAAGGCTGTTGGAATCTTGATAAAGATTTTGTTGAATCTATCTATTGTTTTGGCAATATTCCCATCTTAACAATATTAAGTCTGACAACCCATGAACAAGGGATGTCTTTCATTTATTACTTTTTTTTATTTCTTTTAAAATTGTTTTGTAGTTTTTAGTATAAAGGTCTTGCACTTTCTTGGTTAAATTTAATCCTAAGTATTCTTTTTAGTACTACTGTAAATGGAATGTAAATGCAAATACTCATTGCATACATATGGAAATACAACTGATTTTTGTGTGTTAGTCTAAGTAGGTTTTCATCATCATTAATAGCATCATGAAATAAGCAAATAATAAGAGACTGAGATGGATATGTGAGAAGAAGAGGAGAAGCCCTACCTTCAGCCAAGGAAAATATTTTCAGAGTTTATAAGGCCTGTGCCTGTCCTCAAGTTATTGTCTCTCAGCTATAAGCCCAACTTTCTTGCTAGATTTTTAAATCCTGTGGCTGAGACTTTGCAAACACCATTTCTGCTGTACTCCCTGCTCCCTGTGAAGTTCTGCCATTAGAGGATGTGAGAGAGGGCCTGCTAGGCTGGAAGAGACAGAAGAGACTGGCTCCTTTCCATTTATTCCCTGTGGTCTTATCTCTTCCCAGCTTTCCGTGAGCATCACCCTAACAGTGCTTCTTCACAATGGCCGCAGCAGTTCCTTCCCACTGCAGAAGCTGAATTCAACTTGCAGTTTCTCTAATGCTTGCAAGAGACACCAGTCTCAACAGAACAGAACCTCTTCCTCAGAGGTCTGAGTTTCAGCTGCACACGGACCTTCCTCCGAGTTTCTAAGATTATAATTCCAATCTCTATCATTGTTCTCCCAATGCTAATAATAGAAACTACTTCCTGTAGTTGCTATTTTCACGATACCTTAGTTATTTAACAACTCTACAGCTTGTTAGCAATTATTTCTATTGAATTCTCTATGTCCTTATAACTGGTGTGGATTCTGTCACCTACTTGGGCCCTGCTAGTTACAGGTTCTAACCTTGTTTAGAACATACTATGTGCCAAGTATTGGGCCAGTTTGTTTTTACATTTCTTTTCTCAGGTAAGTAAGAGTTTAGATGTAAGGGTGTCAGATACATTTAGTGGTGAAGAACTATAGTATTTTCCTTATTGTCACCCATATTTTGCTTAGCTATAAGCAATGGAGAAGGAAGAAAGCCCCAAAGTTTAGAAAGATAGTTTTCACCTAATCCACCAATCTTCAGGATAATTATGTGTGTGAGGGACTCCAAATCACCTGGAAAATAATGTCACACGCTATTGCATTCTGAACCAGCACTGTCCAGTAGAGTTTTCTGAAATGATAGAAATGTTCTGTTCAGAATTGTCCAGTATGGTAGCTTCTAGTCACATACAACTACTGAGCACTTGAAATGTCACTCGTGTGCTTGAGAAACTGTATTTTTAATTTTAATTAATTTTAGTGTAAACACCTACACGTAGTCAGTGGTATTAAATTTGATGGTCAAGTTAGACTTTTCAGGGTAGCAATAGATGGGAGTAACCGAAGAAGTATCTCCTGGTCTTCTGGATGTATAATTTCACAGCAAACACAAATGTTAGTTGGGATTGTTAAACTGTGCGCCTGGGTGACTTGTCAATGAGCTATCCTGTATGAGAAGACTGTCAAAAACAGATCATTCATGCTGGACTTCACCTCCACAGGTGCCAGGGACCACCTTGCCTTAGGGAAGAAAGTAAATCTATACTCCATGATTAGCATGTGATTATATTTTACAGACAGGCATCAATGCCTGGTGATTTGGATGCATTTGGCTTTTATCTTGTAAGATTTATTTAAAGAAGCACATGCATGGCTTAGAGCCTCAGGGAATGATAACATATAAAAATAGGAAAGCATAAAAGGTAGCAAAAGAAAACCTGCTTCATTTGTAGAAAGGCTTACTCCCCTTTCAGGTAACTTCAAATCCTATCACCGGCATCTCTTCTCTTTTCAAATCCCTTCCCTAACTCAACTCTTATAAAATGTCTTTCATTATTAACCCACCAGAGAAAGCTTTCCCATACACACTGCATCCTGTGCCCCTCAGTGTTTAGTACAAGAAGCCAATTAAAAGGGCAAGAGGAAACCAACGTTGATGGGAGGTGGGAGTTGAGAAGAAAGTAGTAAAATGCATTTTCATTGTTTTCATAGTGCTTTCTTTCTTTAAAAAAACTAGAAGTAAATAGAAGTAAAATTTTAACTTATTTCTAGATGATAAACAATGTTACTGTTACTCTTCTTACTGTTTAATAATTCAATTTTTTAAATTTAAAGATGAAAACAAAAGCAATGGTTAGTGCAACCATTGTGGAAGACAGTGTGGCAACGCCTCATGGATCTAGAACCAGAAATACCATTTGACCCAGCAATCCATTACTGGGTATATACCCAAAGGATTAAACATCATTCTGCTATGAAGACACATGCACATGTATGTTTACTGCAGCATTATTCACAATAGCAAAGACTTGGAACCAACCCAAATGCCAATCAATGGTAGATTGGATAAAGAAAATGTGGCACATATACACCATTGAATACTATGCAGCCACAAAAATGGATAACTTTATGTCCTTTGCAGGGACATGGATGAAACTGGAAACCATCATTCTCAGGAAATTAACACAGGAACAGAAAATCAAATACCTCATGTTCTCACTCATAAGTGGGGGTTGAACAATGAGAATACATAGGCACAGGGAGTGGAACATCACACACCAGGGCCTGTCAGGGGCTGGGAAGCTAGGGAAGGGATAGCATTAGAATAAATATCTAATGTAGATGATGGGTTGATGGGTGCAGCAGACCACCATGGCATGTGTATACCTATTTAACAAACCTGCACATTCTGCACATGTACCCCAGAACTTAAAGTAAAATTTTTAAAAAATAAACAATAATTAAAAAAAAAAGAAACAGTGACCCCACACAAACATCCTACTCCACTTTTTTAGGTTGATGTTTTCAACTATTATCATTATCAAACAGATGAATCTCCATAGCGTCCATGTTGTTAAGTTAATATTGTCCAGTAACTATTTATGTTTATTTTTTTCAAGTTCATTTGGGATATTTGGCAATATCCCCCAAGAAGACTGTTTTCATTCATTAACCACAGGGCGGAGAAGGGAGAACTTAGGACTTATTGCAAAATGGCCCTCAGTTTAACTTCCCACAAAACATATGAAGGTATAATTTTCCTTACGTAAGTTTGCAAAGTACTTTATAGGCTGTTAAAAGTAAAACACTTTGCTAAAGGGCTTGCCAATTAAATCAAGGATAACAGATCAGTTAAAAGTTCGGAACTAAGCAAATAAAGGAACTAGAATGCAATAAAGCTATACTTTAGCCAGAGTATTTAAAGGTGCTTGCTTCTTCAGGTTGGTTTCAGCGTCAAGTACTTTCCTGTAGGGCCCTGAGTTCATTTATATTTATCAGATTGTGCATGCCAGTTTGGGTTTGGAAATAATGGTTTTTGATATCTAAATACAAAACAGAACATGTTTGCTCTTTTCTGAGTGGTTTTATTTCTATGACTGTAGGCTTCTGGAGGTTGGACTAGTTCCAAAGGTGACAAGAGTAAAGGCTCTTTTCCAAGAATATCTCAACACCTGCTGAAACATGTTACTTGTGGTAATAACTTTTTCTGCTCGTTTCTTATTTTGCTGGTATTTGTTATATCACCTATACTATGAGGGCCTCTCGAAGTGCTAGAACTGTGGTTCAAATAGAATAATAATTTTAATCTTCTTTACAAGTTTTTGTATAGAAGCAGGCCACTTCTATCATGGATGTTGATGGGTAATGATACTCTTATTTGATATCAAAATCTTGTAAGTAAAAGCAGGCCTGGTAGAGTCTGAAGCAGGAACAAAGAAAGGTATAAGACCAGATATTATTCTTACACAGGTTTTCTGTAGAAAGAGAGGAAGCTATTGCATTTTATATAAAATACTCTAATTTTCTTGCTATATAGACTTTTTTATTGAACATCTTTCTACACTATGTCTCTAAATGGATGGTATATTAGTCTTTTAGCAAGTTATTTCTTGTTTGGCATCCTTGTGTAGATTTTATTAACAACATGTAGATTTTGAAAATGTTAATACCTGCAATAAGGTACATAAAATGGTATATTTTGACTCAATATTAGGGGTCTTTATTATTATTATTATTATTATTATTATTATACATTCTATTTTGGATATTACCTCCTCGAGGCATTATCCTTGTTTCATTAATATCTGTGGCTCGCAATCAATATTTTTTGGTCTCAACACTTCTATGATATGATGCCTTATTAACAGAAGTAATGACACTCTAGTAATGATGCAGGGTGATAAGTGATAAGACAAATATAATTCAGGGACTACCATTCCCCACTCTAGTATTAAGAATCTCTCCTTATAAGTAATGAGTGGAGTTAATTTTGTCATTTCTAGCTCATGTTAAATTATAAAGTTTCTTATCATCTGAATTATTGCAATCTAGTACTTTTAAAGATCTGAATTTCAACAATGATTTTTCTTAATATTTTATAAAGAAATGAGAAAATACCCATCAATGATCTGTTTCACAAATTATGAATGTTGCATTCATTTTTGTGAGCCCAGTGCATTAGTGAAGGAGAGATACAATATGATGGCTTTAATCAAAGGATTTAACTTATTGGAGTCTACATAAGTTTACTCATTTATAAAATGATTTAGACAAAACAAGATTTTCCAGATGTTTCTGTGGAATGCTAGCCACATAAAATGATCCTTAAAGCAAATATTTTCCATCATGAAATATGTATGGGTTATTAGTCTGTACTCATGCTGCTAATAAAGATATACCTGAGACTGGGTAATTTATAAAGGAAAGAGGTTTAATTGATTCACAGTTCAGCATGGCTGGGGAGGCCTCAGGAAATTAACAGTCATGGAGGAAGAGGAAGCAACAGCAAGGAGAAGTGCCAGAGGGGAAATGACACATGCTTATAAAACCATCAGCCCTCATGAGAACTCACTCACCATCATGAGAACAGCATCGAGATAACCACCCCCCCTATTAAATTACCTTCCACTGGGTCCCACCCGTGGCATGTGACAATTATGGGTGCTACAATTCAAGATGAGATTTGGGTGGGGACACAGCCAAACATATCAATGGGAAACATTACCCATGAAACTCTCCTTTTGATAATTCACATTAAAAACTCATTCATTTGATCTCATAATTCCTTTTGAAAAAAAATGTATTACCTGGTAACTACATGTGGTATTCATGGTAAAACAGCAAACTGATTCAATGTGAGAGGTGGCACTGAAATATTTCTGACACAACAGAGATAATCTTTGGCAAGAGTGATCAAGAACTAAAGAAAAGTCAAAAACAAATAATCCTTGACTTGAATGAAAAAGAAATGCCTATAGTTACAATAAGAAAATACTATAATAATTTTATTCTAAAAATCTTGAAGGCCAAGATGGCTTTTCTAAAATTTTCTGGAGTTACCTTCTAGAAATATTGTTTTTAAATGACTCAAGAAAAATTGTAAGAATTCATAACCATTAAAATTAAAATCAGTAATAAAAAATCCAACTCCAAACCATTCCAGGAACAATTGATTATTCTTCTCCTAAAAGGTTTCATAAGGTTTTAATAAATCTTCTTTCAACAGAAAATTTTAATCCTATAAAATTGTATTCAATTGGGGGGGAAAAATGCCACCTGATTAGTTTTATGGTACAAGTATAATATATAACAAACCAGGCATATACAGTATAAGAAATATAAAATTTTACAAATTAAACCAACAAGCAAAATTAGAGACCAATCTCAATTCTAAACAAAAAATTAATTAAAATATTAGCAAATAGAATTCAGCAGTTTGTTAAACAAGCACTATAACATCACCAATCATGAATTTTCATTAATTATGAAGATATAGCTTCAAAAAACCTATGAATGGAAATTAAAGGGAAAATTTCATATTATTATAATAAATCAAAAAATGACATTCAATACAATTTAACCTCTGTGCTTGATTTTTAAAAAAATTCTAAGAAAGCACAATAGAACAGGATTTCTTTAACCTAACAAATACCATTCACTAAAAACTTACAACAAATTCTGTACTTAATGTTGAAACTCTAGAAGCAGTCCTAACATGAGGATGTTCACTACTGACAATTTCATTCAATATTATACAGGAAGTCCTGGGAAATTCAGTATGACAAAGAAGTATGTGGTATGAGAATTGGAAAAAGAAAAAGTAGGCAAGTTTTGTGTTCATGTGACCCTAAACTAAAATGGAAGAAAAAAGGACACAAAAGTAAATAAAAACTAAGATAATTCTGAGAAATGAGTTTGGGAGACTTTAAACCAAGGCTTATTATAAAGCTCTAATAATTAAGACAGAGTGTATTGGAGCACAAGTAGACAGTGGACCAGTAGAACAGATTAGAGAGCCCTCGAACAGATCTATTCCTAACGGAAAACCTATTTGACAAAGGTGGCATCACATATCAGAGAGCAATAGATGGATGAAACTGACAATCTACATGAAAAAAATCCAATAAGATCAGATGGCTATTTTACACTATACACAAAACAAAGTTTCACATAGATTTAAAATCTAAATGTAAAAACAAACACTTTAAACTCTTAAAAATTCTTTTAAACATTTTTTTCTTATGTCAGGGTAGAATATTCTTAAACTGGTCATTAAAACACAATAGTGATTTTTCAAAAAAGACTGCTAATGTGAAAAACATCAGAATATCTGTTCAAAGTCTCTCTATATAAGATTAAAAGACAAAGAACAGACCAAAAAGAGATACTTTCAACTCTTATAATTGATAAATTATAATAGTAATTACGAAAACATCGAACAACCTAATGGAAAAGAAGTAAAAGAATCTAAACAGAGACTTCCCAGAAGAAGAATCAGAACTGATAATAAACTTATGAGAAGATCCTTAACCTCACTAGCAGACAGGGAAATGATAATAAACCAAAATGAGATGCTGCTTCACATCAATCACATCAGCAAAGATGTCAAATTTGCCAATGCCAAGCATTAATGAGAATGTGATGAAATTAACACTTCAGAGAGCAATTTGGTATCACCAAATAACTGCTTCAATCCATCAGTATTGGCATATACAAGGAAACATATCTAAGGATGTTAACTATAACATCTTAAACATAGCCAAAAACAAAAAACAACATTACTGTCTATCTAAAGGAAATAGACTGGTATGTTCACACAAAAAATAATGTGCAACAATTAAAATAAGGGAACTGTAGATAATTAAGTTGTAGAAGGACACAAACCGTATGATATTATTTGTATATAGTATAAAATTTGTAAAACAATATTATTTATATACACACACGATATGCTCTAAAAGCATGCATGGGAAAGACAGAAACTTCAGAATAGCAGTTTCTTATACATAAGAGGAATGAAAATTTGGTTGGAGAAGAACAATACATGTGGATTAAACTCTCCAATGTTTTAGTGCTTGCAAAAATCTCAGGCAAATATGACAACATTTTAATATATGATCAGTCTGTGTGGTGAGTGCCTGGGTGTTTATTATAGTATCCATTATAGCTCTGAATGTTTTTAATATTTTACAATCTTTACTTTGTTTCTTGTTTTTTAAAAGACAGAAATTAAAAAACAAGAAACAAAGATACAGTGAACTTTGTGAACCCAGATATAAGTAAAACAATAAAGTATGACTGTCCTGGCTAGTGATGATTTGCCTGGACCTCAAGGCTAAGAAATCACTGCACTTCCTTCCTCTCTCCCAGCTCTAACTGGACCCTCCTCTTAAGGCATGTCCTCCTTTCCCCAGCCTCCATCTTTGGTTTCCAGCCTGGCTTGCTCATTGGGCACTTCCGTTGTTTCTTTCCTCACCTCTACAGCAACACTCTTCTACAAGGCTTTCAGGCTGATCAGGAGCCTGATCCTTAATCCAGATTTTGAGTACAGAATTATTTCCTTGGGCTGACCCAGGTCTAGCCATCTGCTCAGATTCTTCCCTGGATATAGGTGAACTGTGATATTCATACTATGAAATATTTCCCTGCAGTTAAAAGAATGAACTATAGCCACATTTCTCAACATGGATATATTGAAATATAATAGGGAGCAAAAGCAGCAAATCGCTCCTCTCATGAACCATTTCTATTTGCCTTCCTGGACCGGAAAGCTGCTCAAAGCCTGGCCTCAGCTGGAAGTGGGCACTGCCCTTCCACAGGTGCAGCACTTGAAGAGTCCGAAAACACATGGGAAAAGCTTCTGCTCTGATGTGTATTGAAAGAACATAAATAGAATACAAATTATACCTCTGCTAGGTTTGAACACTGTAAAAATTACATATAGGGAGCAGGACTAGAAGGGAATAAAGAGAAATGAAAATAGATTTTTAAAAAATATGTCAGGATCATGGGTAATTTTCTCCCCTTTCTTTTGCATTCCATCGATATTGTTATATGTTTGTGTAACAAGTTATTTTAAAATGTTAAAAAACGTAGGCTGTAGGACAGATAGAATCAATCTGTAATCTTCCTGGTAATGAACAGTGAATTTTCTCCAAGTTGATAATGGGCTTCAATTCTGCTGTCAGAAACACAGTTTATCTGCAATTCCAGGACACCCATTTCCCACTGATCACATGCTCTGAAATAAGAATAACATGGAGTACCACTGTATTATACAGCTGTCTGAAATTTTAATCACAACTTGCTTTTGAAAGCAACAGATTAATTCCTTCATTTAACATTGTAGGATTGATGAAGAAAGATTATAGGTATTTCAAAGGCAATTAGTCAAGTTGGTGTAAATAAACTGCTTACCCCAAACTATTGAGGTGTTAAGATTCCATTTGACAGAATGAACATAGGCCAGTAAATGCTGCAACTGGATGGTAACAAAGCCCTTCTAGGGGTAGGAGTGCAATGTCTGGTCTAAATGCTAGGTGTTGGCAAAATCCTGGGTTCCAGTCCTAGTTCTGCCACTGAATAATCGTGGGAAAATGCTTGGAATTTCTGAGTTTCAGCATTCTCTTTGGTGAAACAGAGACGACAGTGTTCACATGACAGAATGGATGTGAGTGTGAATTGAGATAATGAATGTAAAATAGTTAGCTAGAGACCTGGCCCCTGGCAGATGCTCAGTAAATAACAGCTTTTATTTTTCAATCAGCTCATTTTCCCTGAGCTCTGTTATGGATGGTCCTTACCTAAGTAATACAGGTAGGCCATTTTTGAGCAGGCCTACAAGTAGAGTAGCAATTGACACAAAATGTAATTGCCAGACATGTGGCAGGTCTGGTGAATGCTATTATTTGGAGAGTACTATGACTATGGATTAACAATATAGCACAACCCCTACTTCCACCGATTTTTCCACTCAGAATAAATCTATAGAATACAGCTATATAGCATAGGGCTGAACTGAGAACACCACAGCATTCAGTTCTCTTCAATATACCAACACAATCTTGTGTGTGATAATACCCCACATGCTCAGGTTGGTAAATTATTTCTAAGCTGAAAGTTTGTCACATATTCTTATTGGCAGAAAAAGAATAAAAGCAAAGACAAAATGAACAAAAGATTGTAGGAGAGAAATTCCTTTTGCTAAGAGAATAAAAGTCAGCCCATTGTTGTAGAGCAGAATCCATAGGGCTATGTATGATCTAGGATCACTAGAACATGGGACTGGCACCTAGAAGAAACCTCCTGTCGCCCCTGCTGGAAACATCAGAGAACCACTGGCTTATCTCTCTGGTTTTCCTTTTCTGGAATCTACATGTGTTTATCCAGAAGAGCAGCTTGATGATCAAGGAAGTAGCTCCTTGATCAGCCTAAATGGGAGGAGTAAGAGGAAGGATGAACCAGTGAGGCTGATCTGAGCTTAGAGAAAACTCTGAAGGACAAGGCAAGTGTTTTCATAAATGCATTATCCGTAAAATCTCAGAAAGGCTGCACCTTGCCCTTGGGAATATTCCAAACCAGATCCTACTGGCATATTCTTCTGGACCATCCAAAGACTTCATATAAGAAACCTTCCCTCTTCACACCAGGTGCTCTATTTTCCTGTTTCTGTCTGAACTTTGCTCATTTTTCTTAAAAAAAAAAAAATACAATAGATTTCACACTAAAGTTTTATCTTCCTCCAGGGTATTTTTTCTTCCATTTACTTGAGGAACCGTGCCCAGAAAATATTTTGAGAATGAAATTATAGCAAGAGTGAAATAACTTACAGAGCCTCAACCTTCTGGGGCATGATTTCATATTACTCATTTTAAATAACTGCTGGTGTCTGGGATTGCTATAGATATTTGTCCTGTTGCGTCATTGTGGGACATCTGAAAAATATTTTACTGGCAGCTTGCAAAGGAAAGACAAGTGGTGGAAACAAGGCCATGGAAAGCATACAGCAGGGTCTGCACAGCGATCCCAGAGCCTCTGAGCTCTCAGACTCACTTTAGGCAAGTCATTTTACACACCCCTTATCACCCCCTCAGGTTTCTTGCCTGCCAAACAGGGATAATAATATTTTTCCAATTTACCTCTCATGGTTGTCATGAATTTTATTAAAAAAATAACATAGGATGGTGTTTTGAGAAAAAATGGAAAGGTACACATAGGTCATTACTATTTTCAGTCTTCAAGTTCCATTTGGAACTTACTCCATTAGAATTAAGTTCTAGTTTCCACAGCTATCATCTCCCACTTGCCTTTGCAAAACGAAAATCATTTAAAGAGTTATGGGCTGAGATGTATCCTCCGAACTTCAAATGTTGAAGCTATAACCCTGCAATGTGACTACATATGAAGATTAAGAACACTTTTTTGCAATAGCTGGAAATCAAATAAGATACAAACTTCAAAGATATCTTTGTATCTTTATCTATCGACTCCATTAAGGTAGCTTCTCAGCTGGAGAAAGGTCCTGAAGGGCCTTACTGAGAATGTCCTGACCTGCCACATGCAACCCAAGTGTCTAGGATTTGGATTCTTAGGTAAGAGTTGAGCCAAAGTATAAGGTGACTAGTCTTATACCTTGACTGGCCCTTACACCATGGGAAAATTTCCTCAGCTGCGTAGGAATGTTTGGGCTTTTTATTTTGGCTGAGATTTGAAGTCACACAAATGTCCAATGATAGACACTAATGTTAAAGTTTTTAAACCTCATTTTATTTCTGTATGTTTATTCATTTGTAGTACCTTTTCCAGCTGGATCCAGCTGTATTTCAGATTCCATGAAACTAACATGTGATTTGCTGTAACTGCCTGCCAGGTGGTCATTCTTCTAGACTCTGTGTGCATGTCTTTGGTCAGAAATATTTTTAAATAACTCTCTCTATCTTATTTCTTGTTATTGAGGAGGAAGAGTGGGACACATTGAACATGAATCCCCCAGCAGGTGATTTTGTAAGTCTCAGTGTAGCCTGTACTGTTATCCAGACTGAAGAAAACATCCATTTCACTGTCATCTCTCTGGCTGTGCAAACACCCTCAAATCAACCTTTCTGAAAGCATTCTTCAAATTAGCACCATAGAAAGGATGCTGCTCTGTGTCTGTGAGAGCTGCTCTCTCTCTCCCTTTTCAGGTGCACTTTTCCACCTGCAGAAAACTCCACCTACTTCCTAAACCCAAGCAGGGAGTGTGCAGGGAAGCATGCCTCTACTAGCAGGAGGGGTCTGAAAATAGCTGTTGAGCTATAAATTCAGAAGCTGGTACACCTGGTGTGAGTGTGGGCGCCTGGGGCCTGACCAAATGGTAGGCCTCTTCTTCCTTCGGCATTCTGGGCCTGGTCCACATGGCCTGGCCTCTGCCTCAGCTTCCTGCTGGGACTTGAGCCCTTTGCTGAGTCACAACTCTCTGGACTAAGGCCCTACACATTGCCTGGCTTCCCAAAGACCTTTCCCCCAGGGAGAATAAACATGCTCCCATATTCTCTTTTCACTTTTCCTTCTTCCTCCCTGTAGGTAACCACTGCCTTCCCAACAACTGGCTGGGCTCCTGTCTGAACACAGATACCCAGAGGAATGTCACCGTATTGCAAAGATTGAATATTCAGTGCCAGGTTTGAATACATCCTGGTGCGGGGATGATGGCTTGGCCAGTCAGCTGACATGTGGGATAGGAGCTGACAAGAACGTTCCCATCCCCCAGAACTGTATATAGCCCTGATCTGCTCCATACCACATATAGAAGAAAAACTTAAGGCTCAGAGAAAAAGCTGAGGCAAGAGACTATGAATCTTTCATTATTTATTAGCTTATTCAATAAATACTGAATACTTAGTAGGTACAAGATATGCACTGCTGTGGTTTCTCTCGCACTGGAGAGATTTTCTCAGTTCAACATAAGCCCCACCCTTCCTTTATGACACATCTTAGCCTAGCAAAAAATGAGGCCATGACTCTGAGTTCTCCCTCTATTAAAATCAGCCATTCCAAAAACATACCAAAAGGTAAAGAGCATTACCATAATGAAGAATCTACATCAACTAATCTGATTATATTCAGAATAGCAGGGCATCCAGCTCCAGAAGAGACACTTAGTTTTCCAGGCCCCGTTATGCACAAAGGTGGCCACATGACAATGAGACCTAAGTGCAAGTCTTCTAGGAGGTCCTAAAAGGTTCTTATTTTTCATGATAAAGAAGAAAGAACTTCTCTAATTTTTTTCCCCTGCTGCCTGCTGATTAAAGTACCTCTAAGTTGAGTTTTCCAGGCCTAAGGCATAATCATATGCAGTCTTAGCTCTATCATGATAACCTAATTCCAAGGCATGTGCTATTAACCCTTCATTCCTCATAAATGCTACTGGAGTATATTTTTAAGATTTAATGATTGCTTCCTCCAATTTGCCAAAATTTCATTGCAAAAACTATTCATTTCTCTGCCCTTTGACATAAGGTACTTTTTCTAGTTCCCCTTTTCCTATTTCTCATAAAAGAGGCTTCTAATTTGTTTATATTGGAACCAAATTCTCATGAACAAAGAAAATTTATTATGCTGTAATTCTATTTATATTTGATGGAGATTACTGTACCAGGAGAAATTTTAACAGGTTTGGCTCATTTAATAATTGTATTTTATATATATACATATATATATATATACACACACACACACACAGTGTGTATACATATATACATATACATATAGGTGTGTATATATATATATATATATGCACACACTTTTTTTTCCTTTTGAGACTGATTCTCACTCTGTTATCCAGGGTGGAGTACAGTGGCACGATCTCAGCTCATGGCAACCTCCTACCTCCTGGGTTCAAGTGATTCTCATGCATCAGCCTCCTGGGTAGCTAGGATTATAGGCATGTGCCACCAGTCTGGCTAATTTTTGTATTTTTAGAAGAGATGGGGTTTCGCCATGTTGGCCAGGCTGGTCACGAACTCCTGACCTCAAGTGATCCACCCACCTCAACCTCCCAAAGCCCTGGGATTACGTGCATGAGCCACTGCACCTGGCAGTAATGGTATTATAAAGATAACTAACAATTATTGAGTACTTACTATTTACCTGGCACTACGTGCTTTACATATTTCAATTAATCGTTACATCATTCAGTTTTTTAGGTAAGAAAACCAAGGCTTGAGGTTTCATAACAATGAGAAATGACGCTCTTAGAACTCTGTCTACTTATAAAGTTTCTGGGCTTTGCATTCTCTGCTTATTGTGAAATTTTTTGCTTAATTCTATATTTATATTTTACTTTTGGATGTTCAGGACTTATAGCTTCCACTCAATCATACTATATGAATAGAAATATGTACCTCCCACATAGCCTAGAAACAGCAGGAGCAGTTAAAGACCTTTGGAGGTTTTATCTTTGACCCTGAAATTGATTTTTAGCAATTACATTGCAATCAGGAAGAAAATGTTCTTTTCCTACATGGTGAATATGCAATTTTCCCAAACAAGAATGCCCAAGTGTATTATAATGCAAAAATATACCGGAGAAGATATTAATCACTGGTTATAAAACCCCTTGGGAAGTGTCACTGCATCTATTATTCCAAATGATACACAACACACGTTTACAGCCAAGATTTATTTCTCTTCCTCACAATGTTTTCATGGTAATAAATCTTAGAATCGAACAAGAAAGCTTTTTTCCTGGGGAGGGGAGGGTGGGAAGAAGAGAAGAAGAGGAAGGAGAAGGGGGAGTAGGAGAAAGAGAGGGAAGGAAGGAGACAGAAGAGAAAGATAAAGAGACAGCAGACAGACACTGTGTGATATTTACGCGTACAAATTACTCCAGTTATGTAACTGAAAAACATTTTAAGATATTAAATTCCTCTTTATTTATGATATTTTTCCATGTACATCACAGGAATAATTGATGGGAGTAATTTATTTCCTAATTTGTCATTTGCTAGAACATATACACATATTCTGTACCTCTCTGACTCAACTATAGATTTTAGACAATGTATGGGTTCAGATCAGTATGTTCATAAGCCACATTTTATATTGCATATGGAAAAAAGGCAGATTTTACAAATTTTTACAATTTTACAAGTATTTTAGATGATATAATCAACACTATAACAGCTGTTACAGGAAGATACAGGATGAAATTTTCTTTATCTTGGCATAAAGCTTAGCAAGCATAATATAACTGGCATATTAACAACTTCATATATGATAAAATACTCTGATATGATATTATGTATTTCTGTAACTTTCAGATACTTTTGAAATAAATGAGGAAGAAAGAAATAAAATATAGATGATTAGCAAATCATGGGTATAATATTATTCTTTAAAAAACAAAGTCAGTGCTTTCCATGTACCAGGTACTGTTATTGGGACAAAAAGCTGAATAAGATTGGGTACTCCCCAAAATGTTCCTGGTCTAATGAGACAAACATAAAAATAATTATATGGACTATATTACAGTCCATATAAGTGCCTGACTAGCAATATACAATATAGTATATTCAAGAAAATACATAAACATATGTAGACTGATATCTGAAGACAATCTTACTTCACCCTTGTGGAAGGCGTTCAGGAGTTTACTGGGATTGTTACCAGATGCCCGCTCACAGAGGAGGCAGGCAGGTGTTTAGCTGGGGCATTCAGAAGGGTGGAAAGCGGATGGAAGGGCGTCGACGACCACTGTGACCCCAGCAGGGGGCTTCCTGGTGGACCTAGGAAACCCTTTCTTTGATTAGGGAGTATCGGCAGTGGGGCACTATGTGGACTAGAAGGCCCTAAAAGCTTGCTCCTCAGTGAGCTAAAAGCTGAGAAGCTTGCTTTGCAGGGCTGCCCGTGTGGAGTCTGGTGGATCCTAAGCCCTGTGAAAGGAATGCACTGACTCTGTCTAAGTCTGTTGCTGCCTTTCACTGGTATCATATAAATTGTATGGTGAAACTACAACTATTACCCCCATTTCACAAATGAGAACTATGAAGCACAGGAGAGAGGTAAAGTAACTTACCAAAAGTGGTATCAATGTTAAAGGGTATACTGGAGTTTCATGCCAGGCAGCCAGCTCCAGACTACAAGTGCTAGAAACCTTTATGGTAGGCAAAATGGCCCCCAAAGATATCCTGGAACCTGAAACAGGTCACAGACCACAAAATAGGGGGAGGATGCTAGATTATCCAAGCAGGGCCCATCTGATCCCACAAGCCCGTAAAAGCAGAGAACCCTCTCCTACTGAAGGCAGAAATACAGGGAAGAAGGTGAAATCAGAGAGACGTGAAGTGTGAGAGAGACTTCATCTGCGGGTGCTGGAAGGACCGTGTGGAAAGCATGGACAGGGCTTAGGCGGCACTAAGGAGCAAAGGCCAGCTAGCAGGGAAGTGGGGAACACTCCTGCAGCCACAAGGAATTGGGTTTGGCCAATAGCGTCAATGAAGCTGATTCACCCTCAGGACCTCCAGGAGAGAAGGCAGCCTTGAGGATGCTTTGTGAAATTCTAAGCAGAGGAGCCAGCAGAGCCAGACTGTACCTGGACTTCTGACTTCATTTTAAAGATAAATAAATAGGTGCTGTTTTAAACTGTAAAATTGGTAGTATTTACGGCAGCAATGGAAAAAGAACATAACTTTCTTAGCTAATCCTTCGAGTGGCTTTGGAATGGCCAAGCAACAGAGTCTGCCTGGACAACTCTGAGCAAGACCTTGGAGGAAGAAGCTCTCACAGGCATCTAAGAGAAAGACAGGAGCTCGCTGTGCAGAAAGCTGGGGGCATTCTGTGCTAAGGAACAGAGATATTTAAAATGCATTTAGGAGAAAGTCATGGGCATTCCTGAAGAAACAAGGCATTCCATCTGAAAACTCAATGCTTTCCATGTATCAGGCACTGTTTTTTTTTTTTTCGCCCTCTCAAACCAGCTTTTCCTGACTCCAGGAAGAACCGGGACGAGAAGGTCAGGCACTGTTATTGGGACAAAAAGCTGAATAAAATTGGGTACTCTCCAAAATGTTCCTGGTCTGAGACAAACATAAAAATAATTATATGGACTATAATATATATAATATTTTATATAATGTATTAAAAATACTTATGCATTCCATAATATATATTCTATATTTTTATATAATATCTATAATATATTAAAAATAATTATGCATTCCATATAATTATTTTTACGTTTGTCTCATTAGACCAGGAACATGTGGAAGGCATTCAGGAGTTTACTGGGATTGTTACCAGATGCTCGCTCACAGAGGCAGGCAAGTGTGTAGCTGGGAAGTTCAGCAGGGTGGAAAGGGGATGGAATCGACGACCACTGTGAGCCCAGCAGGGGGCTTCCTGGTGGACCCAGGAGACCCTTTCTTTGATTGGGGAGTATCGATTCTTCTCTTTCTAAAATACTTGTGTTCTTCTGTACTTTTTATGAGAAATTTAGTGCTAGTTTGAGGAAATACAACTGCCATATATAAAAATACAGAAAACTTAAAAAAGATTTACAACTTGTAAAAAATTATGATATTAACTTCAAATAGAGGAGAGTGAAAAGTCTAAAAACAGGTGTTCAAAATGCACATAATAAGTAACTCCTAAAAAGAAAAAGGTATGTTTTGAATAGTTATGCATAAATTGAACATTTAGGTATGCATAATACTTGAAATGTACCAGGACAACTTAATAATAAAATCTACTACACTCCTAATAAATGGGGTATTTGAGACACTTAATCTAATTTAACTCTCTTGATAATCCTAAAACAGCATTATCATCATGGTACACATGTAGAAACTGAAGCTAAGAGAAAATAAGTTGCCTACATTTAAAAGATGATAAAAATAGCTTTTTGACTCACATCTTACACATGTGATGATGTGCAAAATTCACAAACTGTATACCAGAAAGTAATTCTTTTCTTAGGAAAGATTTTGACAAACCTTTCTGTTGAGGAGTATGGGTTGGGGAAATGGATTTCCTAATTCAGCTCTCCTATGCTAATGATCACTTGTAATGTCAGACAAATGAAGATATAATGTTAAAGAGTATGGGCATATATATACATATATATATATCACTCCATTCTGCAAATAAAATGAATAAAACAAAAGTCCCCCAATCCTTACCTCAAAGCTAATTACTACAAGGGAAAAGCAGGCAGGGGTGGGGAGGCTATAGCTTCCGACAGTAAAGAATTAGATGGTAATGAAAACATCTACCTTCGTTAGTGGTTATTTTCACTAAACAGGTCCTTACCTAAAGTGACTCTATCAAGATAATGCTATTTTGCTGAGGTGTTTGAAAATAGCTTGTTCTGCTAAAAATAGTCATAGATTTACATAATCTGGTCTGCTTCTGTTTACTTATTTCAAACTCAGTAATAGAAAATATTCTAGATTACATATCCTAAGTACACCCACCTCAATCCAATTTTGATGCATATCATAAAAATTCATCTGCTATGTATGCTTTGTAGGGGATATGTAGCATAACCACAAGGAAGTTTATAATTGCAATAAAGAACGACGGACAAACTGCTAAGTGACAATATATTAACAAACTGCTCACAAGGACTCAAAACATACATAATCACACTTCAAGGGACAAGGAACCCACAGAGATAGCAGGATTTTGTGGTCAAATTACATTTAATTATGGAAAGCTCTCAGTGAAAAGTTAGGTTTCATTTTGATTAAACAATTGCTGCATGTTACTAACTAAAATCTATAAAAGACAGGAACGTTTTCTGAAAAGGAAATTCAGTTTGTTACATTCAACTCTATTTAGGCAAAATTTGCTCAAAACCTAGTCTGGCCCTAGCCAGCTGCTAGTTGCCCTTACAGAGTACACTCCTCAACGGGAACTCCCAAAGCATATTACACAGTTCTTGACTTACATACAATAGCCTGAAAGGTTATCTAAGAGTCCAAGATATTGACAATGCATACTTAACATTCTAGATACAGAATAGCTTTTAAAATACAAAATTATATCATTAAATAATATGCAAAAGATGCTTCCTATAAAAAATAACAATTTAAAAAATTTCAATAGATTTATTCATTCAACAAACATTTACTACCTACTGCATCCTCATTTCAGTATCAAGCAGTGAGGATGTTTAAAAATAACTCCATGGGTGCAATGGCTCACATCTGTAATCCCAACACTTTGGGAGGCTGAGGCAGGAGAGGAGAATCACTTGAGCCCAGGAATTCAGGACTAGCCTGGGCAACATGGCAAGACCCCATATCTACAAAAAAATATTTAAAAAGTAACTGGGTGTGGTGGAATACACCTGCAGTCCCAGCTACTTGGGAGGCTGAGGTGGGAGGATCTCTTGAGCCTGGGAGGTCAAGGCTGCAATGAGCCATGATTATGCCACTGCACTCCAGTCTGGGAAACAGAACGAAATCCTGTCTCAAATTATTGAGACATGTTGCAAATAAATAAATAAATATTTTAAAAATTTAAAAATAACAATTCAAGTATATTCAGGAAAAAAATCCTGTTCTCAAAAAGTAAAGTGGAAAGAAAAATAGAAACGAGTTACAGTAAGCCCTTGGTAATCATGAATTAAATGTTTAGAACTCCTGTTTGATGTTTCAAGCATAAACTTATGAATCTGGAGACCCAGGCTATGATAGATGACAATTTTCAATCTTGCTGAGGCCCAAAGACGCACAGCATGACCTGGTAGGTTCTGCTCTGGATAGAATTCCCAACCTCCACATTTCCAAGTGGTCTGGTTATTCCTTATCATCTTACCACCATCAGCAGGAGTTCCTGCCCCCTTTCAGAGACGACGAGAATAAAGGAGATATGTGTATGGAATTCAGAAATCTGGAAACTGTTAGCAATCTGAGGATATATCCATATGAATATTGTACATCTAACCATATTTTTCTTAGAAGGAAAAGGAGATAAGAATAAGCATTTCTTTAAGAAGCAAAAAGTAAAAGGTATGTAATTTTTATCTGTCATTCCACTGAAAATATAAAATGTAAAGAAATTTTTCGTTATCGTATTTTATACTCTAATAAAAATAAGCTACTCTATAATAATGTTAATAGCTATCACAGGACTATTAAAACACTTACCTGCTCTATACTACAATTTAGTTCCAAAAGATGGAAAATGCTCATGTATATCTTAGTCTCTTCTCCATAATCTTATCATTACCCTTCTACGTCAATCTCTTTCCACATCAGGAATTGAAAACTGGCTAGAGGCTAATTAAGTTCATATTAAAAGAAAACTTAACAAAGCTGTATGTAGAACAGTCTTCCTCAATCTGTCTCAAATTTATGAGTCCTCTGGCATGGAGATGTTGTTAAAATGCAGGCTGTGATTCCTTGGGTCTGGAGTGGGATCTGTATTTCTAACCATTTTTCAGGAACTGCTGATGATTTTGGTCCACAAACCTCAACTTTGAGAAGTTATATATTCTCTCTCTCTCTCTCTCTCTCTCTCTCTCTCTCTTTCTCACACACACACACACACACACACACACTTTAGTTCACGTTGAATAAAGAGAAAATAATTACATTTTTTAGGTATTAGGGTAGTACTAATTGCCTTATGCTTTCATAATGATGTTGAACAAATTTTAAAGTTTCAAAACAAAAATATGGAAAATTAATTATAAACTAAATCATTTCCAATAGCTCAAGATTATGTCAAATTATAGACAAGTTTTCCTGATTTTTTTCTGTGGAAAAAGTTGTAAAGTTCTTTGGATTGACCAGAAACTATAAAACTCCCAGAAGAGAACATGGGGAAAAACTCCTGGACACTGGCCATAGCAATAATTTTTTGGTATCACACCAAAAGCTCATGCCACAAAAGCAGAAATAAACAAATATTACTGTATCAAATTAAAAAGCTTCTGCACAGCAAAGGAAACAATTCTTAAAATGAAACAGGAGCATAGGAAAAATTCCTTGAGCCCAGGAGTTCAAGACCAGCCTGGGCAACATGGCAAAACCCTGTCTCTACAAAAAATACAAAAATTAGCCGGGCATGGTGGTACCTGCTTGTGCTGGCAGCTGGGAGGATCACTTGAGCTAGGGAGGGAGACACAATCGTGCCACTGCACTCCAGCCTGCATCAGAGTGAGACCTTGTCTCGAAAAAAAAAAAAAAAAACTATACAGAGATAGAGAACAAAACAGTGGTTACCAGAGGCACTGGGTTGGAGGAAGGAGAGGAAATGGTCAGAGGATACAAAATGGCAGATATGAACAGGTAATAAAATTGCACTAGATGTGGGATTCATGCTAAGTGAATAGATTTCAGCTGCTCTTGCCACAAAAACAAACAAAAAAAATGGGTAATTATGTGACATAAGGAATATATTAATTTGCGCTTCATAGAAACCATTTTACTACCTATTGTAAGGCCGATAGCCTCGCTGGGAGCCGGATGAGCAGCACCCACCCCCTCCGCACCTGATAACACTATTATCAGCAGGCCAACATTTGTGTTGTCAGGCCGGACATCCTACTTAGCACCTGCCCCCTCCATGCGGGCTCCCCACACCCACTGCTACAT
>CAUYQU010050029.1:0-57402 GCA_963574635.1 Cheracebus regulus | reverse complement strand
GTCTCTACAAAAATAAAAATAAAAAATTAGCTGGGTGTGGTGGTGCCTATAATCCCAGTTCCAGCTACTCAGGAGGCTAGGGCAGGAGGATCACCTTCTTGTTAACTTTTGTCTTCTCTTCCCTTCCTTTTCTTTCTTTATATAGGGTGTGTGTGTGTGTGTGTGTGTGTGTGTGTGTGTGTGTGTGTGTGTGTGTCTGTGTCTGCATGTCTGTGTATGTGTATATATACTTTGCTTTATACAGAGAGTAGTTACTGAGCTTCATACATATGAACTAAAGCAAGGCTGTTTGTCACGTGCCAGTTTAGACATATAGTTGCTGTATTAGTCAGGGTTCTCTAGAGGAACAGAACTAATGGAATAGATGCATACATAAAGGGGAGTTTATTAACTCACATGATCGCAAGGTCCCACAATAGGCCATCTGCTGGCTGAGGAGCAAGGAGAGCCAGTCCGAGTTCCAAAACTGAAGAACTTGGGAGTCAAATGTTCAAGGGCAAGAAGCATCCAGCATGGGAGATAGATGTAGGCTGTTAGGCTAGGCCAGTCTCTCTTTACACATTTTTCTGCCTGCTTATATTCTAGCCGTGCTGGTAGCTGATTGGATGATGCCCACCCAGATTAAGGGCGGGTCTGCCTTTCCCAGCCCACTGACTCAAATGTTAATCTCCTTTGGTAACACCCTCAGAGACATACCCAGCATCAATACTTTGTATCTTTCAATCCAATCAAGTTGACACTCAATATTAACCATCACATACCCCCTTTCCATTTAGTAAATATTATGAATACACTGAGTGCAATGTGATGTGCAGTTCTCCTGGTAAAAATTTTAATATATAACTCTAACACACAGAATGCTGTTAGAAGCATTTTGGACACAGAATGATGGTAAATGAAGTTAAATACGGATTAGCAATCTGAAGAATTAGACCATAGTCCTATCTCTGCTGCTAAATTGCTGATGACTTGGACAAATCTGACCACATGCCTGAAATTTAGATTTTTTTTTATTTAAGGGGACATCAGAATTCTGATTATTCATCTGGGAAGAGATGCATATTGGTGTTTATCCCAATTATGCTTACTGCCACTTGAGAAGGCGTTCCTCCTTCCTACAAAAATGGAAAGTGGAATGTTTAGATTGAAGGCAAAAATTATATTCCCAAAGCTGGAGCTACAAGCATAGTCAACTAAGCCCTCACTAACACCAGACAGGGGGGAAAAAAAAAAACTACCACCCACGCCACCTGAGAAAAGTGATCCGTTCCACAGATGCTCTTTTCCATTTCTCGTGACTTGTTGAAAAGTTTGAGGTACTAGATGCTACAATCTACTATAAGTCTTGGCTTAAAGGAAGCAAACATAAAGAAATTCTAGTCTGTTTTCTTAGAATAATCTATGTATGGAGACATATATGCAGAAACATCTACCCTAGTCCTTAGATTTTCTCTTTAGTGGTAAAAAAAAATAATAATAACTTGCAGTGGGAAATGCCTTCCTTATTAATGAGACATCAGGGGCAGATAGAGGTGCTGTTTTGCTGCCTTCAATTATGCTAATTGAAAATCCAGAGCTTGGTGCCTTCATTGATTTGTTACCATGGGGGTGCATATCTTCCTCCTTACTGTCACAATGCCACTAAAGAAACTGTACTCTGGGAATAGTCATTTAACATGAGTGCAAACAGAATTTCATTTAAGAAAAATCAAAGAAGTAATTCACAAATGATTCCCACAACTCTTTGGAGAAGCCTGGGCAGCCACAATAAGTTTATCATGTTGTTGATATAGACAACACTCTAAACCACCCAGGGGTCTGTGGGAAATGAAGCCCCAGGGACAGGGGGAAAATGAAGCTTTCTGGGAGAGATTCCCAGGCAACTTGTGAGTGTGGTTCTGAATAAGACTGGTGGGAATTTCCAAAGTAGACAGCACCTCAGGGGGGCCGGGGCAGGGCAGAGGAATAAGAAACCTTTTCCTTTCTGGGTGGAGCTGGGAATGTTTCTTATGAGCAAAATCTAAGGACCCACAAGTTGGACTGGCTTCTTAGAGCCAAGTTATAAATGATTAGTTCTATCAAGGAAAAGAAACAGGGCCTCCTTGCTAAGCTTTGTAATGGGATTCATATAAATTTGCGTGAAATATTACGTAGGATTAGTGTAGCCAGCCAGGAATCGAGCTACAGGAGCCAAGAGGAGAATGGGAGCTCAGCCAACAGGAAAAGCGGGAGATGAAGTGGAGCAGGCTCGCCAAGCCAAGGAGGCTGGCCAAACCAGAGCCACAGGAGCATGGAAATGAGAAGTGAGAGTCCCACTCTCGAGGGGTGTTATCATTATTATTATGCTGTTGTTGTTCTTAAAGTCCATTTCCATTGCCTCTCCCCCTCAAATGATATTCTCACTACTTTCAAGTTTGGTGAAATATATCTTCACTAATGATGACAAGGAAGTTTGTTTGCTTTTTAGGTTTAGCTTGGCCCAGCAAGACTGAGCAGAAATCCAGTGGGTGGGGAGGTGGAGGAATAGAGAATACAGGTGGCCCCCTCAGCCCCACCACTGCTGCAAGAAAACAGGGAGAGTTGAATGTAGAACACCAAATCCACATCGTTTGCCCCAGAATCCCATATAAGAACCAGGTCCGGGGAGTCAAAACAGCTTTGCCTAGAGAGTGGTTGAGTCCTCACTTTGACTTACTCTTTCCATGATTTCTTCCTTCATCCACTTTCTCAAGAGTTAGGAATGGAAGCTATGAGCAGATGTATCAAGATAAGCCCTGTTATCCTCCACCACGGCTCCGTTGTCTGCAGTTGGGGTGTTCAGCCATATTGCTATTGGGATAAAAGCATCAGGAAGTGGTCAGATTCCTGGGTTGTGGTATGAGCCATAGAGTCCTCGCTTGGCATGTATGTGTGGCCACAAGAAAGTCTGCCACTGTGGCCTGACTGAGTCTGGCCCTGAGATTGCACCAGTGTCACCCCCTCCCGAACTTAGCATGATGGTCCTGGGTGGCGACAAAGTCTCCAAGCAGCAGCATCAGGTGTGTCCCACCCATGGAGGCAGCGTGCCGCTCCGTTTTTTTCTCCACACTCCCGACACAAAGGTCTGAGCTGAAAGGCTCCCAGCAATCTGTCAACAGCAACTCCTCCTGGACAGATGAAGGGGGAACCTCCCCCTGACTGAGCCAGTAAGAACTGCCCTGCTCCGTCTCGAGAGGGAGTTATTTCTGGTTGTTCTTCCAACCCCTTGTGCACAACATATGTAGTGTATGAGTGCGAGAGGTGAACCTCAGCTCCAAGGCCATTATTCCAATAAGTCTCCTGCCTTGCACCCCGCCCCCATGCAAACACACACACACACACACACACACACACACACACACACCTCCTCCACACCCTCAGCAAATTCTGTGGGCTCCACTAGGCTGAGAAGAGGGTGACATTCTTTTCACCTTCAGCTGGAGTGAAACCAACAATCTTCTCGTAAACACAAACTGAGAGATTCTTGTTTTCTGGAGAGACACGGGGTGAAGTCTGGACTTTTTCCCTAAGCTATCATGGAGGGAGTTCCCCTCTTGGAAAAGACAGCCTTGCCAACTATGGCTGGCATCATAAATGCCTAGAAATTGATATTTCTAACCAAGATCCCTCTGTCTAATCCTGCTTCAGGGAAGCCTACCTTTGATTTGCCAGAGTCAGTGTGAATAAATTTTCCTGGTCATGCATGCTTTTTGGTGATCCGGGGCGCAGGAGACCTGTGAGTCCATGAAACATGCCTCTGGCCTTGCCACATGCTCGTCTGAATTGCAGTGTACTGGCAGAGGGATGTGTTTGCATGTGTGTCTGCGTGTGTGTGTGTGTGTGTGTGTGTGTGTGAAGTGGGGTGGGGGTGGGATATATACAACCATTTATTGAGAACAGGGACATTTGTTCTTTTTTTTTCTGTTAGTTGTCATGACACCTTCGTGAGGTACAAACAAAACTGCTTTGTTTTACAAAGGCAATGACAGATTCTAGGCATATAACATCTCTAAGGACAGCAGCCTCATAAGTTCTAATGCAAGGATTCAAACCCAAAGTCCAGATTCTTGCCTCTAAGCCACCTGCCTCATAAAGCCCTGAAATTCCATGCCCTGGAAGATGAGATTTTTAACCTGACTGCTCTGTAGGTGTCTCCCTCAAATCAGAGATGGATAATGCTTCAGGGGACTGTGGTAGTCATTTGCAACTACACCAGCAGGGCCACCCTGCTTGCCTCATGTGATAAATGGGGAAACTGAGGTCCCACAGATGTGACTTGCCTGAGGACACACTGCTGGTGAACTATGGAGTCTGAACTTACACATAAGATTTTTACTTATTTTCTCTTCTCCTATTATAATTTGAGAGTAAAACAAAATTAGAAGGAAGGGAATCAGTGCATTTCCCCTCTTTAATTGTGAAATAAAGGAAAAGCTTGAGGGTGCAGGTGCCCGGACTTGTTTTCAGTCCCAGGACATGACTGGTATTTATACTTTTGCTTGTGATTCCCCATCTTGTCCCATCACAGATAATGAAAGCTACCAGAAATGGAAGACTACACTGATGATTTAGGAGGAAAAAAATTTATCTTAGCTAAAACTTCAAATAGGAAGAAAACCTTCTAATGGTGCCTTTTTATTACATTTTATTCAGTTAAAGAATCACATCAAGAGAAATCTTCTATACCTCCTTTTCGATGAAAATGCATGCAGCCAAATAAGCACATAAGCTCAAATTGTTTTTTCGGTAGGTGGTCCTCTGCCAAAACCCTTATGTTTCAATTATTCTCTGCTCAGTAAACAAAACCATTTTCCAGAGGTTAGAGAGTCAAGAGAGTGAGATGATCTGTCACTACTTGCTGAAGTTAAGTGATATTTGATTTCTGTGTACTGTCATCCCTCTCCTATATTATAAACTCCTTGTAGACAGAATTATTTTAATTAATCTATATGTTATCAGTGCTTATTTGAGTTCTGTGCAGAGTGATCAGCAGACATTTGTAGGATGAAAAATAAATGAATAAGGCTGGCTGACACTTGAGCTTATCTGTTTCCTTCCTTGTCTTTGAGGCCCAGCTGGACTTAAAATATGCCATATTTGCTTCTATGGATGATGCTAGGAAAGAAGCTTTCATCATTCCACATCTGTTCTCCAGGACATCAGGATGCTTACCCGAAAAACTGATTGGAAATAAACCAGAATCCTTCTTTAAATGTGAAGGATCCATTTAGTGATTAATTTTTCAGTGATGTATTCAGTTTATTCATTTGTTCAAGCATTCATTCACTTTCACGTCATGTACCAGGCACTGGGCAGGGTGCTCTTAGCAGCCCATGTTCCGACAGTGGAGATGGATTAGCAAGCATGGACAAATACAGTAATAGAGACAAGAAATACATCATCCAGCTCCCAGAATTGCTTTAATCTGAGAGAGAGAAAATAACTAGGATGCTTGAAATTGACAAGACACAGGTAACTTTGGCTAATTTTCACGTGGCCACAAAATTATCAGTCAAACTATTACCCCCAAGTCCAAGGTAACTTTGTTATAGCTCCACCCTTGATAACACCATATCGCTGTTTCTTTTCTGATGTCTTCACACTCAACATTTTTCTTCTGGACAAGTAGCCCCTTATGGTCTCCCTTAGAGTTTCTTTTCCCATTTAATTATCCAGATGATCTCTCTTCTCTCTATGATATATGCCTGCATTGCAAACGTTTATCTAGGAACCTACTATTGGCAGGATTTTGTACTAAATATGGTATACAAAGACATGGCTACTACACATAAAACAAACAAGCAAATAACTGAGGTTTGTCATGGTAATACTACCCCCAAATATGGATGCTAGAACCACTATCCCAAAATATGGCACTTCGGCATACAGAGTATTTTAAGCTGAAGAAAATTAGGAAAACTGCAGAAGCAGAAAAGTTTCTCTGATTTTCTCTAGTACTTCCCTCATGTGGCAAGTGTCTTGCCTTATACTAGGAAAGGAGGATAGTTATATAGAAAATCCACAAAGAAACCTGAACAAGCCATGCTAAGTTCCTCCCAGTTGATTACCATTAGGTCATACCCCCTCTTTGTCTAATTTTACTTCTATACAACTATCCATTCTTCATCAAACCTGAGCATAAAAAATACACAGTTTTCTCTGAGTCTTTGGTCTTCATTTCTGAAAGCCACCACGTCACAGAAAACCCTGATCAAATAAACTTGTTATGTTTTTCTCTTGTTAGTCTGTCTTTTGTCATAGAGGTGTCAGCCATAAGTCTTGTGATGGATGAGTAAAATATATTACTTTTTCTCCCCTACAGTTGCTAAACTTTTATGTTTTGTTTTCCTGAAAAGGTATATTTTGTTAAATGAGTCTACTTTATTTTAAAGAGGTAGTACTCTTTAAAATACACTGTCTTCCATTTAGACCCTTTAGAGGAATATGCCCTCCTTTTCTTCAAGGAAAACTCAGAAAGAACAGGTACTTTATTCATTCCTTTGTACTTAAATATGAGCACTCACTCTGAACCAGCAATGGACTAAAGATTGGCATTTTATCTGTTTCTGGTGGCATTGGCAGTCGGTGGTCTCGTCCACTTGGAGAGACTAATAGGGGATGAGGGTGCTGTTATGAGATGCTGTGGAGACACAGAGGAGAAGCACCTAAGGCCGAGAGAGTCAGCAAAGGCATCCTGAAGAAAGCATACATCTAAAGCAAGATTTGAAGAAGAAAACTGAATTAGCCTGATAAAGCGGTAAGGAGAAAAGATGGCCATCTTTTCTATAGGGAAAACAGCTCTTAGATATGAGACACACTGAGAAGGTCTAAAAATTGGCTTTATGTGAAACAATTATATAGTAAGAATTGAAGAGCCATTGCTGTCTGAATTTCTGAAGCTAAAACCAATAACAGAAAAATTTAAGGGTTTTTTTCTAGAGTTCATCCAACATTTCTCTCTTGTTCCTAATATCCTAAAACTCCAGGGAAGTTTATAAAGTATTTTGATATTATTTTCAATCTGAAACATCCCAAAGTAAGAAATTTATGGAATTTACAGAAGTTACAGGATGAATTAATCAGTGTACATCTGGCCTGTGGTACAGTGCAGGTGCATCAGAGATGTCAATCAAGGCAAGGTGGTGAAGGAAAGCATGAAAGGCAGGAGAAGATTAGAATTGCCATTTTTCTATTATCAAGATATGAGTAACAGTAATTATTTTTCCTTAGCATTGGTACACATATGGATATATATATATATAATTATGTCCCTAGCTTTAGGATTACTTGTTCTAGAAAAAAATACACAATTATAGGAATGTAGATAATTGGGAATACCATTTTTACACTTGCTTTTCTAAAAAATACATACCTTTTAATCTGAAGAGTTTATGTAAGTTGATTTTATTGTATCCCTGTCACACAGGAAGTTGGGTTTTTTTTGTTGTAATAGTTTCCTGGGCATTTTTTTAATCTTGACTTTAAACTCAAATGAACTCAAGGACTGTATTTCCTACTTAACATGGTTATCCTATGTCTTAGCATGTTATTGAATTCATGGTAAATCCTTAAGAACTGTTTTTAAATGAATAGATAAGAGAGCTACCAACTTTAATCAGAAATGGTCATGAAGAAGGTAGAGTTTCAGCATGGCAGATATGCCAGGGAAAGTGGTTCTAAGTTTAGGAAAATAATGCAGGGAAAGACGTTAAATCTAGGACTTGGGACTGTCAACATTGGATAAGTAGATTTTCATGGCTAAGTTGTTAGTTGTGCACAGTGGATGATAGAAAACTGGATGGAGGGTTTGCTTGCTTTTGTTAAAGTGATTAAGGAGAACATAGTTTGTGGTGGGATTTTAGGTGACCCTAAAGGTCACAATGGTGATGTTGTGGAATCTATGGATGAAGAAGCTGGTTCTAAATGTGGTTTGTGAAATTATGTAGGCAAGGCCAGCAAAAAGTATGAATTCTGTGTAAGAATCCTCTCAGCACTGCATTCATTTTTAAAGAACATGGCTTCCTGGCCAGACTGCCTGGGCTCAAATCTCAGCTGTGTCATTTATCAGCTGTGTACCCTAGGGCAACACATTGTGTGCAGCCTCTCTATTCTTCATGTTTCTTATCTATAAAACAATGATAATCATATTTACCTGTTATAGTAAAGATGAAATTAGTTAACACACATTAAAATAACGTGATGATCTTCATATATGTAAAGTGCTTAATAAATGTTAACTTGTTTTTTTTTACTGGGTTTATGGAACTTTAAATGGCCCTACCAACACAGAAATCTCTGCCATGAATTACTGTTAGCTCCTATCTATCCCCAAATTCTCAACTTAGAAAATTTAAGTTTAGAAAAAGCAACACTCTAAAGAAAGATTTCCAGAGAGACATTCTTATAATGTACATAAATTATGTGAAAAAGGAAAAATTATTAAATTATTAAATGGTGAGCTTAGAAAGGTCTGTGAGCATCTTATTCAACCCCATCACTTTATCAGTGAAAGAAAGTAGGGTATAGAGAGAAAAATAACCTCTACGAGTTTAGTGTGGACCCAAATGTTTCTACCTCCCAATCCTTTTTGATTGTTTTACTTCTATATCAAACCTTCTTCCATTAATATGATTGCCAAAATAGTACCACATTGATTGGCTGGGTGCTCAAAGGCCTTCAGAGACGACCCTAGATAGTTGAAGAAAAGTAGAGAACACCCTCCCTGGCATCCAAGGAACAGCAAAACAGTTTTTAATCAAGTAGCACCCCAAATAATAAAAGAAGAGATGGGAAGGAGGAGAAAAAGGGCAAAAGTTGTGTAACTCAGTTTTCTTTCACCATATGAAAGTGTATGAGGTGCCAGATAGAGGATCATTGCATTCCTCCGGTGTTTGGTTGAAAGGATAAAAAGGAAAGAAGCAGGAATTTTTAAAGGTTAGGATGACCAAGTCCGTCTTTCTTTGGGGATTTCCAGACCATCTATTCTAGAACTTTACAGATGGAGGGAAGTAAACACCCAAAACCAATGAATGTTCTGAAGGACAGCATATCTAGATAAAGAATTTAAATGATGGATACCCTCTTGATGGAAATTGGGTCTTAGTGAAACTTTTTTTTCCTCTCAGAAATATTGGATGTCATACATGAAATCTCAAATCATGTGTAGCTTTGTTCTGAAAAACCTGCGGGTCTTCAAATTTTCATTGCAACAGTTAATCATGGTTGCCACGTGATTCCAGAAGGGCATAACTGTGAGTAATGATCTAGGACATCTAAATGTTTTGACTTGGTGCTTTTAGTTTTTCTGCAATAGGCAAGCAATGTGTTTTACTGGTAAATTGGATTTTAATTTATGTTTATGCTTTGTCACTGATGTATTTTAAGACTAGTAGTTTTCATGATTAGAGAGATTCAAGACACCAGATTTTTGCTATATAATTTTTTACATACACTCAAATGCCTTTAGACAAAACAAGAACCTAATTTAGCCACCCATCAGCCACAAAAGTATCTGGGGCACATAATATTTTTCCCTGGCGGCCATGGTGACTGCTTTTTGAGCTTGTTTATTTGATCTGGAAAAACATAACACACAAGCAGCATCTGGATTTCAGAGGTTCCTATATTTGCCCCCCAGTTCTCCCTTTCAGTCAATGGTATCCAAATGACTCATCTGCAAGGTCAGAGAGTTGAGTTGCTCTGCAAGACTAAAATGCAAGACTCTCTGGCTCATTCCCCTTAACCACCAAACCCCACAATCTCTGGATGTGTAGCATGGGAACCTGCATGAGGTTTTGCCAAGACCACCAGGTTGCTGGGAAAAAAACACAGTCTTGACAAGGTTAAGAGTGACCCGGGAGAGGTTTAGAACTTGTTTGTTTTATTTAAGAAGTTCCTTGTAAAAGCAGAGGCTGGGGTGGGGTGGGGAAGAGAAATTTTTTTTTTTTCATCAAAAGGTGTGACTGAGAACTTGCAATTTTTGATGACATGTTTCTCCCTGAGAGACCGTCACTGTTGGCAGACACGGTTGAGACACTGATGAAAAGCTGTGGGGCATAGTTTTTTGAGGCCTCCAAGAGAAACCCCACAGTTTTAACTTAATCCAATTTCAGTGGGTTGAGTAGCTTGGAGCAAATGAAGAAATAAACAAGTAACACTTCTTGAACACTAGACCCAGAATGAAACACATTTAGGCCATGACAGTTGACAGTGTCAGCTTGACCTGTAGCCTCTAATCAGCCTGAGAATTAGGACTTCCTTTGTTTTTGCCTAGTCTCTTTGTTTCTTTTATTGTACAAACTTCTGAAAACAGTCCACTTGCCTAGCCTGAAGTACCTGCCACTCTGATTTTTAGCAACAGCAAATTGAATTCCATGGTTGCTTTATTATATCAATATTGCATCATCAAGATATGCCTCGGCATAAAAGGAAGGGTCAAAGGACATGGAGACTTCTGTCATTTTAATAGATGCATAATAAGGCTAGAAAAAGCAAGAAATATCTACTCATTTCTTAACCAAGTTTACTAGCTGGTGACTTCAGTTAACATTTAATCTAGGTTTCTCTTACATTTTTAATCTTTTCTTTCTTTTGTTTCACATTTTTGATATAAGAAAGAAGACCAGTTTTTGTGCTGTGTGAAATCCAGCTCTAATTATGCCTATATGACCTTATAAATCCAGTAAGAATTGGAGAGTTTTATTATGTGTGTAAAAGAACACCCAAAATAAAGGTTAATGCTTATATAATGGCAATTATATACGGACATATCTTCAAAATAAACAAACAGGAATCGCCATATAATACTTAGGGTTTTCCTTTATTATAAATGAGAAAACTTAATTTACATGTCACCAACTTCCTATGAAAGAGGCAAATATTTAAATCCCTGCTTCTTCTTCCACAGGCATAGGCTGCATTATATTTCCTTTCTCTACTCACTTTTGCCCCTTTCTCTCTCTATTTGTCTGTATATTCCTCCCTCTTTTCTTCTCCTTCTCTGCTCACATAAATCCACAACTTTTGGCTCTAGGACATCACTTTATTGGCTTCTATTTTTCTGCCGTCAATAACATTGCTTCTCTTGTCTCTGTGTAACATTATATTCTTGAGATAAAGAGGTTTCTTTGTAAACTTAAAATGTGTTTACTGTTACAGACAAGAAATGTGCTTGATTTATGTATCCTACAGTTATGAAGAAATGTGCATAGCATTCAGAAATGTAATTAGAATTTCTCAAATTTCCCCAGTGCTTTGATGATAAAACTTTGTCTATCCTGAAGCCATCTTTTGTAACAACGGTAGTCCAGCCTTGAAGGATAATATAGGCAAGAAAACGTTAGAGGTGAATGTATCCAGTTTAATCTGTAAAGAAATAACCTACCACAGTGTTTCCTTCTTAACACAATCATGAATACTCATGATCAGAGGAGGCAGTGTTGAGTGCTGGAACAATCACAGCCTTTGGAATAGACAAACAAGACGTCAAACATTGGTACTGCTACTTACCAGCTCTGAAATCATGGTCGAAATCATTTCCCTTTGCCTCAGTTTTCTACTAATGTTATCCTCTAATACTGTGATGAATATCAAGGAGAAATTGCATGTGCAGTGTCAATACAATGTCTGTTACAGACTATGTACCTCATGGAGGTTTTAATATATTTGGAAAATTTTTTTTCATTCAAAGTAAAGAGCAACATGAAAACATAGGTCACATTAACTTAAATAGCACAATTTCTACATGTTAACTTCAAGAGATAGGGTCTTGATTTTAGTCTTAGCTAAATTAATTTTATCATTTTGATTATAGACTCTGGCTTTGGAAGGTCTTACTCCATAGAAGAAGTATTTTTTGAATGCAGACCAGTACCTACAGTGGTGAATATTTGGTTAATGGTAAAATACCACAGGCATCATAATGTACTACGTCTACTGGCATCCCAATAGTGAACATCAGAGGGTTCTATTTTGTTGTTTCTATAACTTCACATGAAAAACTACCTAAACTAATTGGAAAGCATTGTTTACTAACCAAGAATGTCATCAGTATACCCCAGAAATCAGCATTATTCCTGTTTTCCAGGTGGTATGGATGCATTTAAGAACCACAGTTAAAGTTATCATGTGGCATCCATCACTTTTCTCATCAGCTCCAGATCCTTCATGGGTTTGTATTTTCAAAGCTTACACAGTCCACAAAATCACAAGTGCTGATTGCAGCTAATTCTTGCTGATCGCCAATGCCCTTGTGGAAATAGCGCTGCTACCCATCCTTGGATGTACTCACTACCATAGTTACTTTTTCACGTCATGAAACATTAAATGCTCCAAAAAGTGCCATACTTCCTGTCAAAACAGACTCTTTGGCCCTTTTGGATTTAATTATGAAATGCGTTCCAAAACAATTCGAGCTTATCACCTAATATTGAACAGATTTGGTTAAAATAGCACTTGTTGATTTTACTTCATATGTATATTGCCTTGGACTCAAGCATAAGTTTGGTAGAGGCTCAAATTGATTAGGGAAGGAAGTGCTAATCCAAGCAAACAGAAAAGAAATTATCACTGCCACTACCAGTCTTACCACGAAGTCCCTGTTATTCAGTCAGCCTTAGCTGACACTCTTCCATTAAAGCTCTTTTTTCCAAGAAGGTCGTCATTGATACCTGCAATATATGGTCTTTGCAATTGATATCTGTAATATAGTCATACATCTGCTATACATGATCAGATGTGTCTGAACTCTATCAAAAAACCTGGTTAAGACTGAGATTGGACATTTATATTATTAGTTACTTTGAAGAAGATGACAGAAGAAAGATATTTCAGACAAAGTTGATTTTTTTAATACTCATTGGTTCATTCATACTTGGCAAAAGTATAATAATAAACTCTTCGATTAATAAAGTGGTAGAGAATTTAGAGCAATCCTTAGACTGGTGACAACTGGAAAAGCTGTACAACAAATGTTTTATAAAAGTTTGCTTGAAGGTATCAAAATGCTAATAAGGTGGTTCTTCAGAGGTGCAATAATTACACTTCTCAATTGAAAAATATAGAAACCAGAATAGTGTGAAATAATAAAAAACAGTTGCCAACCTAAAATTCTATACCCAGATAAAATAGCCTTTAAGACTAAAATAAAATAAAGCCATTTTCAGACAAAAATAATTGATAAAATTTGTCTCTTGCTGACATACACTAAAGGGTTTCTTTAGGTAGAGAGAAAGCAGTTCCTGAAGGAAGCACAAAGAAGGAAGAAGAAAATGTAGCAAAGTTAGTAGTAAATATAGTGATAAACACAACTTATTTGCCTATGTAATTATAATGTTTCATGTGGATAAAGACATGTAAACTATAAATACATATAATATGCACACTAATAAAGACAAGTAAGTCAATAATGAGGAAAATTAAACAAAATCATTATGCTTTAAGGAAAAAGAGGAACATATAAATTAATATTCAATATCTTTAAATCATTAAATGCATATTAGAATCTCCAGAATGGTTGCAACTATAAGAATGGGGAAATTATATCATATAAATACTAGCCAAAAGAAAGGTGATATATCAGAAAAATTTATTCAATATTAAAAGAAGTATACTATAAGAAAAAAGTATTATATAATGTTCTTATGATAAAATGTTTAATTCACAAGGAATGTATGTATCAATTATAAGTTTCATGCACCAAAGAACACAGCCTCAATATATATTTTAAACACTTAACAGAAAGAGAAATAGATAAGTTCATAATTATAGTGGGGAGATTTTAACACACTAGTCTCAGTAACTAATATAATAAGCAAAAAAAAAGTCAGTAAAGGAACTTTAGTGCCTGGCTAGGAGGACTGTGGTGGTTCACCTTTCTATCTACAAGTCTGAGTGGATGACTGGAGAGGAGTATGGTGAGCATATGAGGATGTGATCTACTGGCTCCCTCCTGGGAATGGACTCCTGTTAGATGGGCACAGGTGGATTAATTTCAGCAAAATGCTCTGGGCAGGGGTAGAATGGGGTGTGGTGGGGTTCATTGGCTTTGGAATCCTGGGAGGATGAGGGTACTTTTTAGGTTCTAAGATTTTTATCTTGTTTCAAGAGTGGGACCAACCCAAGGTGGAGGACAAGATGTCATCCTTGGAAACTCTACAAGGGACAGTTTTTCCACGGTGACCTGTCACTGGGGTATGAGTGGCTGGCTACTTTCTCCATGACTGATAGCCACTGGTTTTTCATTGGCATCTCCTTTGGTTTGCCTCAGTCTTCTTGGTTGAGTAGGTTTTAACTGGGGTAACCCTTCTGCTATGAGTCTCAATTATTTTTGAACAGAGGATGGGGGACAGTTGACATTTCTGGTCCTACAGGCCCTTTCTGGCCAGGAAGGCATAGCTGCAGGTGAGCCTGGGATGCCCTTGCCACCCATGGCCAGGGTCTTGTTTTATATCAGCAAATAAACAGCTTGTCTGGAAGAAAACAACAACAAAAAGATGTAGAGTGTATGCATAACATTATTAACCAATTTAATTAATTCACTAGAACACTGTGTCCTACCACTGCTGAATGTATATTTTCTTTGTGCACATATGGAAAATTAAGAAAAATGGACTGAAATGAGGAGTAACATAAAATGGATCTCAACCAGTAACACACAGAATATGACTTCACACCACAATTTAATTAAGCTAGGAACTCAATAGTAAAAGTAATATACATAATTATTATTGAATAATTAAAAATTACACCAACATGCCAAGGCTCGCATTCTGTCTTTGCTACTCTCCGTGCATCAGATTTTAGAAATGTTTGAGGCTTCGAAGAATTCCTTTGTAAGTCATCCTCAATGTCCTACAATGCCATTGAAGTTCTTTGTAAACAAGGCCACTAAAATTTGGTTTTATTTTCCTTAAAATTGTTTGGAAACATTTAATGAAAATGTTCAAAAAGTGGAACGACATAAAAGTTTAGAGAGCTGCTAACTGCAATGAGATAACAAAGCTTTCAAAGAGAAAGAAATACAAATTTATCCCTTGAAAAACAAGGAGAAATTGAATAAATAAACTATGAGAACTCAAATGGTTAACTTTTTAAAACATTATAATTGAGATTTGTGATACCTAACTTGTCTTAAGAATATTTTCATGATATTCCTATATTTAATTACATAAGTTTATATTCTGAACTGAAGTGAAATGAAATTGAAAAGATCTGCATGTCTGTAGCATATAAATTTAGTGAATGCTCAAAAGAACCATAGCCATACACTACTTGTTTGATGAATTTTGCCTTGAAAAATTATTTTTCCAAATACATTTACTTTTAATTGAAGCAAAAAGAAGGAATTTGGGGAAATATCTGGACTACAATATTTGTGTATTTCATTATAAAAAAGTAAAATATACTCCAGGAAGTTAGCATGAGCTTTGAGGTAGCCTAATGACCTGTGGAAAGAGTATGTATGCAATTAAAAATATTTTAATCTACAGATAAAATTCCATTGAAAATGTCAACAATTTCAAATTTAGAAAAATAAAATTTTGAAGAAAATCGTAGACTATTATATAAAAATTAAAAATATGACAATACTGTAAAAATGCATTCTCCAGAAAATTATCAATGATACAATAATATCAAAATACAGCCAGGAACTAATTAATTGATATAAATATTTACTAATAATAAAATGTCAGATTATTTTATGTGCAGGAACTCAATATAAAGAGTTTCTTGTGTTAATAAAAATAGAGGTGCTATTTCTATTTTATAAAATGGATTTTCTTTTTGAAAATAGACTTTCAATAACACTCTTTTATTATAAGTAGCCAAACATAATAAAATAAATTGTAGCTCACTAAATGAATGCTTCAAAAATTATACAATTTCAAATATTTGTAGCATCCCCCTCACTCTGTCCCAGTGGGATTATAAATTATATGGTCACTATAATTATGAATGACTTAAAGAAAATGAACTTAGAAATGTATATGAACAAATGAGAAAAGAAGTCCAACTTATCTAATAATATAACCATTACCAAAGATGAAAGAAGGAATAGGAAATATGAATAATACAATAAATGTTAAATAAACAAACACTGTAAATAAATATCTTTACCCAAAATAAACTTCAGGCCCAGAGATGTTACAAGTGAACTGGAGCAAACATCCAGGAGCAGTAATGTTATTTTTATACAAACACTTTCAGAGAACAGAAAAAATGGAAAACATCCCATCTTTATTTTATGAGGCTAGAATAACCTTGATAACAAAACCTAACAAAGACATTATGAGGAAAAGAATTACCGGCAAATCCGACTCATGAAAAAAAGAAGCAAAATTCTTCAAGCATTATGTTAGCAAGCCACACAAAGGTTAATATAACATGACTGATTTGGGTTCAGATCAGGAAGGCCAAGGAGGGGTTAACATTAGTAAATCTATCAGTATATTTCATCACATTAAAAAGATATGAAGGAAAATTATGATTATATCAATATATGCAGAAAAATTTTTTTAAATTAAATATATATTTATGAAATTAAAGAAATTTCTAATAAAGAAACTTTCTTAATTTGATGAAGGGTATCTATAAAAAACCTTCAGGAAAACCATAACTCTGAAAAATTTTTATTTTAAGTTCAGAGGGCACATGTGCAGGTTTGTTATATAGGTAAACTCGTGTCACAGGTTTTTGTTGTATGGATTACTTCATCAACCATGTGTTAAGCTTAGTATCCCCATTAGTTATTTTTTTGGAACCTCTTCCTTCTCCTACCCTCCAGGCTGTGGAGGGTTGCTCCCCTCTATGTGTCCATGCCTTTTCATCATTTAGCTCTCATTTATAAGTGAGAACATATATTTAGTGTTCTGTTCCTGTGTTAGTTTGCTAAGGATAGTGGCCTCCAGCTACATCCATGTTCCTGCAAAGGACATGATCTTTTTTTTATGGCTACATAGTATTCTATGGTGTACATGTGCCACATTTTATTTATCCAGTCTACCATCGATGAGCATTTGGCTTGATTTCTTTGCTATTGTAAATAGTGGTGCAATGAACATATGCATGCATGTGTCTTTATGATAGAACGATTTATATTCCTTTGAGTATACACCCAGTAATGGAATTGCTGGGTTGAAGAATAGTTCTGTTTTCAGTTCTTTGAGGAGCTACATTGCTTTCCACACTCCTTTCCTTAATGGCTGAACTAATTTACACTCCTGCCAACAGTGTATAAATGTTCCTTTTTCTCTGCAACCCCAACATTAGTTATTTTTAATTTTTTAATAATAGCCATACTGACTGGTGTGAGATGGTATCTCACTGAGGTTTTGATTTTTATTTCTTTAGTAATCAATGATTTTAAGCTTTTTTTCATATGCTTTTTGGCCACATGTATGTCTTCTTCTGAAAAATGTTCATGTCCTTTGCCCATTTTTTGATGCAGGATTTTTTTTCTTGTCAATTTATTTAAGTTCCTCACAGATGCTGGATATTAGTTCCTTGTCAGATGCATAGTTTGCAAAAATTTTTTCCTAATCTGTAGGTTTTCTGTTTACTCTATTGATAGTTTCTTTGGCTGTGCAGAACCTCACTAGTTTAATTATATCCCATTTGTCAATATTTACTTTTGTTGAGATTGCTTTTGGCAGGTGCATCATGAAATCTTTGCTTGCTCCTATGTCCAGGGTGGTATTGCCTATATTATCTTCTAGACTTTTCATAGTTTTTGGTTTTACATTTAAGTAATTAATCCACCTTGAGCTGATTTTTGCATATGATGTAAGTAAGGAACACCATTCATTGAATAGGGAGTTTTCCCCCATTACTTGTTTTTGACAGTTTTGTTGAAGATCAGATGGTTGTAGGTGTGTGGCCTTGTTTCTGGGCTCTCTATTCTGTTCCATTGGTCTATGGGAAACACCATACTTAATGGTAATAAATTGTAAAAGTTTTCCCTTTGAGATCAGGATGCCCACTATCACCACTTTTACTCAAAGTTCTAGAAAGTGCTACAAGATAAATATAGGAAGCATAAGGATTGAAAAAAAAAAAAGAAACTAAACTTATTATTCACAATTGATGTAATTACATAGAAAATTCAAAATAAGTAACTTCATTAAGATTCTCAGATTAAGATAAAAAATACAAAAAATCAATTGCATTGCATTTAGTTGCAATAAATAAAAATGGAAATTGAATATTAAAGATGGCATTTGTCATTTACAAAATACCAAATTCCTAGAAATAACTCCAAATAAAGCCTCATAAGACCTCTACACAGAAATTTATAAAGAAATAACACAAAAATAATATAAATATATATTTATATCTATAAATAGATATAGAAGAATTAATAATATTACATGTCAATTCTCTCCAAATTGATCTTAATCATTTAGTGCAATTCCCCCAATATCCTAAAGGAGTTTTCTGGATAATTTTGGTGGATCTTGACAAGTTGCTAAAATTTATATCAAAAGTTTAAGAAAGCCAGGGCTATCCAAGGCCCAGGCAAGAGGATTGCATGAACTCAGAAGTTCAAGACCAGTCTGGACAATATAACAAACTCTCATCTGAAAAACAATCACCCAGGTGTAGTGGCATGTGTCTGTAATCTCAGCTACTTGGGAGGCTGAGTTGGAAAGATCGCTAAAGCCCAGAAGATCGAGGCTAAGTGAGCTGTGATCATGTCACTGAACTCTAGTCTGGGTAACAGAGACCCTCTCTCAAAAAATTTATTATTTAAGGACATTAAATAGTAATTAACACAGTATATTTTCTCAAGGATTCACAGATAGACCAAGGGAAAAAAAGTAAAGTCTAGATAAGGGGACTCTAGAGTTAAGACAAAGGTGGCACTATACAACCATGGAGAAACGATAATCTTTTCAAAACATAGTGCTGGGACGATTGGATCCACATATGGACAAAATGAAATATTCTAACATCAGAGTACACGCAAATACCTATTTCAGGTGGATTGTAGATCTTTGTGAAAGGCAAAGCAATAACGTTTCTACTGGAGAGTAGATTCCTTACCAAAGGGAGGGAAAGATTTCATAACCAGGACATAAAAAGCATTATCCTTGAAAGAAATTATTAATAAATTGTACTACATTAAAACTATTTTGTTTTTATGTAATAAAAAATTCTGTTTCTCAAATGGCACCATCAAGAAAATGAGAAGGGCAAGCCACAAGGAGAGAGAAGATATTTACAGTCCTTAAAACTGACAAAGGGCTCATATCCAGCATGCACAGAGATGTTTTACGCATCAGTGAGATAGCTTATTTGATGAAAAACAGCCAAAGTCATACTTCTCAAAAGAGGATATACAAAGGGCCAATAAACATAAAAAAAGCTCAACTTCACTGTCATCAGGGAAATGCAAACTAAAACCACAATGCGATACTATTACACACTTGCCAGAATGGCTAAAATGAAAAAGACTCACAATAACAATTGCTGAAGAGGATGTGGAACAACTGGGACTCATTGCTGGTGGAAGTGTGAAACATATCACCACTTTGGAAAACTGGCAGTATCTGCTAAAGCTGAGCATACACATACCTCATAATCCAGTAATTTCACTCCAACAGAAATGCAAGGACATATGAACTAAAAGACAGGTACACAAATATTGATCACAGAACTATTCATCACAGCTCCTGAATAAAAACTGTCCAAAATTCATCCCAGGGAAATCTATTTATCTTTGAAAACAGATGAACTACAGCTGCACACAAAGAATAAATGATCTTCACAAATAATTGTTGAGTGGAAAAATCAGATACAAAAGAGTGTATATTATATTACATAGTGTATATATGTGCATGTATATGTGTAATTATATAATATCTATATTAAATCATAGACATATATGTTAAAACCAGGCAAAACTAAATGAGTAATGTAATTTTAGTAGTCAGGATACTCATAGAAGAAATGACCAGATGTTTTCTAGATTATCAGATAGCTCAAGGTTTCTTGAAGTAATTCAGAAAAATAAATCAGTCTTGATCATTGAGTAAAAAATACTCTTTCACTTTGATAAAATCTAAAGTAGGGCTATAGATCTTTTCCCCAGAGGGAACTGTGCAAGCTTGGTTAGCAGGCTTGAGAAAAGAAAAGAGTGTAATAGTGTAATACTAGTTTGTATCATAGTATATGGCTTCAATTCTTGATTCTCCCTTTTACTAGCTGTGAAATTATAAACAAGTAACCTGGCCTTCTCTGTGTCTCAATCTGTAAAAAGGGAATTGACCTAACAGAATAAGACAAAGATGAATTAATTTATACAGCAAATTAAACAATATAATGTAGGCAAAATCTGTGAAGCACTAGTATTTAATGAGCACTTAAAAAGTAAATGATAGAACTGTTATATACACTTGTGTGTTTTCACAGTTGAGTTTATGGAAAGGAAGAGAACTAATATTCTCAGAGTCCATTATGCTTCAGATACTATATCAGCCAATTTCTACATTTCCATTTAATCCACAAAATAACACTGTTGAGTAAAGATGGCTCCTAATTGATCACATTAGAGAAGCATATGTTGGCCAGGCTAAGTAATTTGCCCTAGATCAGACAGCTAGTTTTGCAATAAAGGCCTCCCTGTCATAAGTAATTTGAATGTCTGATATATAGCAATAAAATTGAACATGTTTGCACATATATCTGCCCAAAATCAACTCCTCTCTCCACACACCCCACTTTTTTCAGGATTAGGAACATTTTCAGACTCAATTTCTTCACTTGGTCTTACATTTCTTGACTAATCACTATCCGAGTAGCCAACCTTTCCCTAATCCTCAATCAGTTCCTTATGGATCTCTGCCTACAATTAGATCAATAGGTAAAATTGATAGAAGGAAACATTCTGCTAGTGGCTTTTTACATGTTCCCCTCTAGGGAATGAGGTATGTGGCTTTACACCTTAGAAAAGTTACATTTATCTGTCCCTGAGTCACCATTAACTCTCCTGACACACACCTCTGTGTTGTTAGGTGAGTGGTTTAAATTTGCCCCTAAGTTCAATTGAAAGCTTGAAAATAGTGAAGTGCAATTATCCCCAGGACCCCATTAAGGAGCCAAATTCAAAGAAACAGAAACCAAATCAAAAAGCCATGGCATAGAGAGTCCTCTTCATTTTCATGAAAAAAAAGAAATGCAGTATTTTGCTTCTGTGAGAAGCAAGGAAGGCAAGCTTGAGGGAGCAAGTTCTATAAAGTATTCAGAACTGTCCCAGCAGTGAGGTAAACGGGAAAGCAATTATGGCATCCACTCCTTGGCTGAGGTTGCTCTCCAGAAGGGCTGCCTGGCCCTCCTGTGGAGAGAGAAAGGAGGAGCGAGCACTCACATCTTACAAGCATGACCCTAGTGGAGACCGACACAGAGCTGTAAAAATGAATGCACTAATTTTGGCTTCTTGAAGTTCCTAAAATTTTTGACTGTGGGAAGTGTAAGATGTCCACCTCTCCAGCTTTCAGTCTCTGCAAAATTGGACAAATTATGCCATTTATCACCCAAATTGCATAATTAATTTTTAACTTAAAATAATCAGCAAGGTTGTCTTGATACAGTCAAAGATTTTGGAGACCAAATTAGCTCTACCTCACTTTGCCACATCATCATAATCAAAACCTGGAGATATTCAGATAGTTTAAACAAAGCAGACCCCAAAACTTGACACTTTCCAAATAAATGGGTCAGTGGATAATTATTTATCTCACAAAAGTTTTTGTTTCTCTGAAGCATCCACCATAGGATTTCCTTTTGAAATAGCAGGGCTCTCTGATGCATTTAAAGTATGACTCAAAAAAATTTTTTTTTTAATGCTAGAACTCAAACCAAGTGAAATAACAGGTCGGGTCAGGTTGGGTTTGGAGAGCATTTTGATGTTCTGGTTTTGTTCCATTTCAATTGCTCTAGAAAAATTTATAATATCAGTCATAGCTTAAATTGACTCACCAAGGTTTTTTGGAGGGAGGGCGGTTGAGACTTGGGAAGATCTGTGGTTTGTTCACAGTGCCATAGAAAAGAATAATTTAGAGGTTTAATTTCTTTTAGGCTTGAATCTATTAATGGAATTCCTTCTGCTCTTTAGTTCATAGTTTTATTTTGGTTAAAACTCGTTGATTTACATGTAATTTTGCATAAAAGAAAATATCTTTGGTTAAAATGAGGTAAATCTGAAACACGAGCGGATTGTCTGGACTTCTGTAAAAGTAGAGGGCAACAAAAAAACGCAATTTTTATAAGGATATTAGGTATACAGTATAATGCTACTTTTCATGTTTTTCTCTAAACTGAACAGCTCAAATGCCATAAGCATTTACCCACGATTCCTATCTTTGATTTCTTCTGTCTTTTAGTAGTTTTCCTCTAAATCATCTTTAACTCCTCCATCTTAAAGTGGAAATCAGATCTGCACTTATTGCATTAGTAAAGCAATAGCTATTTTTGAGTATATTTTTAAAGAGTCCATTTTTTTTTCATCTTTCTCTCTTCAATCCTATGCGATCAGCTATCTTACTCTTTTCTGTTTCTTTTCCTGTCTTTTTTGAAAAGGTAATAAATACAATGTATGCCTTACTTAACAGGACATTTTTCAGTTAGCTTGTGTCAATTAGTCTTTACTTTTTGACAGGTTATTGCTTGGATTAAGTTCTTGTATTTTTCCTATTAACCACCATTCCACTATTCACCATACATTTCTCTTTTTAGTTTTGTTCGTTTGTTTTGTTGTAAGATGGAGTCTTACTGTGTCACCCAGGCTGGAGTCATATGGTATGGTCTCAGCTCACTGCAACCTCTGCCTCCCAGGTTCGAGCGATTCTCCTACCTGAGCCTCCCAAGGTGCTTAGACTACAGGCAAATGCCACCATACCTGGCTAATTTTTGTATTTTTGGTACAGATGGGGTTTCACTATGTTGACCAGGCTGGTCTTGAACTCCTGACCTTGTGATCCAACCCATCTCGGCCTCCCAAAGTGCTGGGATTACAGGCATGAGTCACCGTGCCCAGCCCTTCTCTTTTTTAAAAAAGAAACTTCCAATATATTATGATCATTGTCTTAACACAGCATGATCCAGATGTCTTTATGTTCATTATCCATGTCACTGGAAAGAAGATGGAATAACAACAGCCCTAAGGTCCACAGTGATAAGCCCCTGTTCCCTCTTCGCCAATCACAGATCAGCCTTGTTGAATGAAGGAAACAGTGTTATGCTGAAGAGCATGGATTTTGAAACCAGTCAACCTGGTTTGAATCTCATCCCTACTGCATATTTGTCCTGTGACCTTGAGAAATTTGCTTAACCTGTTCAAAGCCTGTTTCTGTGCCTTTAACATAGGAATTGTTGAGTTACTGTGATGAACAAATGTCATCTTAATGGAAACTGTTTAGTGAAGCTCCTAATACATAGTAGTCTTCAACACTATTTTTGTTATTTATTGTCTTCTTTTTGTCCTGTGTGCAAAGTATTACGTTGTGAGAATGTGTAGGTCTGTCAGAGAGGAGGGCTTGAGAAGGATAAGGCTGAAAGAGAATGAAACTAGCATACAGCAGTTCTCAATGTGTCTCCAGGGGCAGTCTTTCTACACACTGATCTTTAGTATATAGAAAATGCCTTTATTCAACCAGATGCTTCGCTTAATGGCAATGAGAAACTCTGGAGCACATGAGCAAAGAAGTCTCACTGTTTCTGAAATTTCTGGGAGGTTTTCAAGTCCTCTGCTGCTCCAAAAGTTGCATTTTCTTTTACATTGCCTAACCAAAGTCAGTAATGCAGAACACAAGACAGCATTGTTATGATCACCATCATCTCAAAGCACTGATTCACAGACTATTTTCAAATAGTGCCATGCTGGACTCTACCCTCTAAGAGCTTTAATTTAATATAGAACACAACTAATCTACACTAAAAAGAAAAAGAAAAAAAAAAACCCAAACAAGAACAACATTGCTGGAGTAGCTGGTAGAGATTATAAATCAGTATTCACGCCCCTCTTGAGTGGTTTGGGGAGGTAATGGAGGAAGTATAAACAAAAACACCCAGAAGAAACTATAATTCAATAAAGGAAACTATCTTTTTAATATAATACATTTTAAAAAGGTAACAATCGAGTTGTCCTCCATCACACCAGCTAATTTTTGTATTTTTGGAGAGAAGTGGCTTCACCGTGTTGCCCATGCTCCTGCTCACACACAGCCTTGACTTAATGTAAGCAGATGATTTCCTGGCAGCATCAACATTAGTTAAAGGTGTGCGTGCAGGAACATGAATCTCAACACAAATCGTTATCCCTTAGAATGAAGCCCAAGTGGTTTCTGTGAGTTTAATCAGAATCTCCAACCAAAACCATTCAGCATTTTGGAAAACATAGTGGTATTTTGAATCCAATTTGATAAATATACTTATTACTATAAAAAACATTCCTTGGTCATGGCAGAGACTCTTCAATGTAAAGTCTCAGACAACTGAACTTAGATAATACTTACTTGGTCAGTCATGGTGTCTCACGCCTGTAATCCCAGCACTTTGGGAAGCTGAGGCAGGCAGATCGCTTGAGCTCAGGAGATCAGTCTGGCCAACATGGCGAAACCCCATCTCTCCAAAAATACAAAAATTAGCTGGGCATGGTGGCACATGCCTATCGTCCCAGCTACTTGGGAGGCTGAGGCAGAAGGATCACTTGAGTCCAGGAGGTCAGGGCTGCAATGAGCTATGATCACCACTGCATTCCAGCCTGGGCAACAGTGAGATCCTGTCTCAAAAGAATTTCTTTTTTTTTTTTTTCACTATCACCAGGTGACTTTTGCTTATGGTAGCTAAGATTTTGAAGTCCTTAGAGGTTAGTTGTTCAGGCATTTGGTTAAAGTGCTCCCTTACTCTCTAAACCTCTCCCTGTCTATCTCTACTCCAGGACTTCACTCAGAATGATTTTAATTCAAATTCTATTTTATTGTAAAAGAGGTTTTAATTTAAATCCTCTTTATTGTTTAATGAGAAGAGAAATACTATCAACTCCACCTCTCATTTTACTGCAGGAAAGTAGAATGGTAGAAAAGTAAATATGCATATCCCATGTTTTATAGACATCGTATGGCCTTGTATTGAATTCTTTTTTTATTTTTATTTTTTTGAGACAGAGTCTTGCCTCGTCACCAGGTGCCAGGCTGGAGTGCAGTGGTGAGATCTCAGCTCACTACAACCTCCACCTCCCAGGTTCAAGCAATTCTCCTGCCTTGAATGTGTCTCTCAGGAATTAGATTTTCTTTTGCCTGATTCCTTTAGTGTTTGCTGTTGTTACCCATGGTAAGCCTTACAGAAAGACATAATATCAATTCCAGGATTGTGTTCATTTTCAACAAAATAAAAGCAGGGAATACCATCAAACTCAGGCAGCCTCCCGAGTAGCTGGGACTACAGGCGCGTGCCACCACACCCAGCTAATTTTTGTATTTTTAGCAGAGACAGGGTTTCACCATGTTGGCCAGGATGGATGGTCTTGATCTCTTGACCTCATGATCCACCCGCCTCGGCCTCTCAAAGTGCTGGGATTACAGGCATGAGCCACCACACCCGGCCACTAAATTCTTTTGTTATTCTTAGCACTTTGATATTACTTTTGAGAGGGGGTCTTATTTTCTTTTCCTAGACTGTGTTATGACATCTTACACCTCTGTGCTTCTGTCCATATACTCCCACAGTCCTGGGATGCCTTTCTCTCCTTTCTATCTGTTGACATCCTATTTGTGATTTATATTGAAAAATAAATGTGTTCTTTTAGAGAGAGCACTTTGTGACCCTTCCAATTTTTCCTTGCTGAGCAGAACTAATGGGTTTCTATTAAGCATTCCTATTACACTTTGTTTATCTACTTGTCTGACTTGTATATTTAATGTTACTGGTGCTACTAGTGCAGTAGGGACACTCATGGGCACTGGTGGCACCTCAAGCAGAGACCCATGGACAAGTTTCCTCTGAGGGTCAGCAACAACAAGGGTGTCATGAATTTTGACAAAGCCAGGAGGCATTAACACAACAGACTAAAATAGGAGAGAAGAAAATGGTAAATGGTATTGGCAATATGGCAGCCAATAATACTCACTCATAAGACATCTTCTGGGTACCAATGAGTAATTTAAAAGGAAGTAAACCCAAAGAAAAATTCCTTTGTGAGAATCATTTTGATCCTATTTCAACTCCCAGAAAATACTGTGTCTATTTGTTAATTCATTTTTCCCCTTAAAATTGCAATTCTTGAAGACAAGAAGCAAATCTTATTAATTATTTTTCCCTCTAGGTCTTGATTTTGCACATAGAAGCTGCTGAGAAAAATCTCTACTGAATTACAGTATTTTAATTATCTTCTTAGATATTAGCCTATTTAGAATATTACCAAAATTTTCTTATGATTCATCATAAGAAAAAAAGTAAATGGTTATATTCAATATTTCCCAGAGTTTGCAATGTGCTTTGCCTTACATGCTGAGCAAACCAGAAGATGAGAACATTTGAGGTTACACTATTCTTTCTTCCTGTGTACTGATTAACTAATTTCATATTGTCAATTTCTTGTCCTTCCTCCCAAAATTGCTTTCAAAAATGTAGACGTTTTTGGCATGGTTCTTGGTACACAAAACTTTTCTATTCAGCTCTAAGTATAACAATTACTTCATTAAATAATAATAATATTCCTAATTTATATATCACTTTACACTTAAAATGCGCAAACACATACCCTCGCCTGCGATTCTCAAACCAACTCTCTTGAAATAAGCAGGATAAGTATTACTAAACCATTATCTATGTGGAAGCTGAGATCATCAGAAGTCAGTAAGTCAGAGTTCAAACTAGGTCTTCTATTTCCATGTTTGTATCTTTTCACTGCACCAGAGGATATAACATCCTGGTACTTTTCCTCAAACTTTGCTCTGGAAACATCTAGGAAGCACTTGTAGGCTCAGGTTCCCTATTCACCACCATCTCTCTCTTGACCACCTTGCTTCAACTCTGCCCTTTGCGAATTTTGACCTCTGAGTGTCTCTGAACTTACATAATGTATTTGTTCTTCCCAGGGTAACCAAGTGAAATATAACAAATAGAAGGAACAACAGAACGGGCAAACACAAATATGTATTACCTATTAAATCATCTATTCCCAAGAACAATGGTTCACAGAAATTGGAGATGAAAAAGACCTATGAGGTCATCTTTTCCACCCCTATGCCAAAGCCCAGAATATTGACAGCCAAGTTGTCGTTGAGTTTCCAGCTCTGACTTTTGAGGCTTTAGATTGTATCTGCTGATGGAATCTGCTTGAGGGGAAACAGCAAAGTGACCACAAATTTGAAGCATTAACTGGGGTCCCAAGGGCCTCATTGCTCTGTGCAGAGAACAGTGTTTCTGTGATTTATCAGTTCTCCCCTAATGGATGTTGTCCTGATCAGGAGTAATTCCCACAGAGGCTTTCATAGGTAACCTGGCTGAGAATGAAAATCCAAACTGATTTTTTTTAAAAAAGTACACAAGCTCATATCTTTTCTGAAGTCAGATACGACCAAGGGGAATGTCGTGATACATGGGGAGGGTTTGAGTGATGAGGAAATATGCCAAAGCTAATGCCATGTTTCTTTTTCCATCACCTTCTAATTAATCTCGGAGGCAGAAGAGTCAGCCAGCTGGAGTGCTGAAAGATACTAGCGGTCCCTGGGTATACCCTAAAATCATCACCATTGGAAGAGCATCATTAACATATGGAACCATCCTTTACATCCATCTTCTCTCCTTAATCCTGTTCCTGTTTGAAAGAAGACTTCATTCTATATTCAATGATAAATATTCCTGAAAGAAAACTGATGCGTGTTTTTAAAGCAAGTGAAAATGGATACTATGCTGGGAGATTTTAAAATGGAACAGTAACCAAGTTCCTATCAAATCACTCAGTAGCCATGTAACCAGGGGCACGTTACCTCCCTCGCCCTCCTATAAAGAAGACCATATTGCCGCTAAGATGCTTTGTATTTCTCAAACTTATAAAAGAACTTAAAATGACTATTTATTTTAAGCAAACGCTGTGGAAAAATGACTCCCCCCTTTTTCTGATTTGCCGAGATGCCCTCCGTCTGACCCTGGGAGGAGGACTTGGAATTTTAAAAGAATGGACTTTCCTTTTATGCTTTGGCTTTTGGAGTTCAGTTATGTTAGTGTCATTTACAGAGTGAGACGCTGGAAAGCAAACAGTACGTTTAGAAAAGTAGGATGCGCTTTATGAGTCTGAGTCCTTGAAGACGTTTTGGAGAGAACCTGTCTTCCAAAAAGCAGCACACTCACCACCACCTTCTCTCACTTCCCCTTTCTTTCCAGGCCCCCAGCAAGTCAGCTGCGTACTGCCTTTAAGAAACACTATTCTCTTTTATACCCCAAGAGCACTTAAGAAACTCTTGGTCAAAACCCTTTTTGTACTGGAAAATTCATTTTTTCATTGTGGCCTCGGTAGCAATAATGACTTATCTCTTTAACGGATTAATCTTTGTCCAAACTTGTATGTCCAAATTCAGCTTTATTTGGAGAACAAGTTGTAATGCTTCCTTCTTTGTACTTGTCCCTGTTTCCTTTTCTTGTCACTTCTTCAGGTCATTGTTTCTATTCGCCAAACCATCTTTCCCTGTCTGTGAATCGCCCCAGTCCTCCCTGAGGACTCGCCTCCAATCCTCTCCCAATGCTCAGCACTTCAGCCATCTCTGTATTCTCTCCCTCTACCCTGTTCATATGGCCTTACTGTCCTTGACCATTTGTCAAAAGGAGATGTTTAGTAAAGTGCCAGTATACAGCAAGCCTTAGGAATTTCAGGGGAGATTTACCTGCTCTGGGTCTCAATTGCTCTAGTCCTGAGTCATCTGGCAAAGCATATAGTCTGCCTGTCTCCTCCCTTACCGTCAGTTGATAAAATAATAGATTCGCTTATACAAATTTTTTACTGCTCTCACTTGTTTTCATGAACTATAAAAAAAGGACAGAAGATTGAGAATAAGAGAAAAAAGATGATGAAAGAAAAATTGAGTAGCTGTATTCTCAAGTCATCTTTGAGCAAATTAAGAGAAGCTGAATCAAAATATAACTCACAGCTGGGCACAAGAGCTCACACCTGTAATGCCAGCACTTTGGGAAGCCGAGATGGGCGGATTGCCTGAGCTCAGAAGTTCAAAACCAGCCAGGGCAACATGGGGAAACCTTGTCATTACTAAATATACAAAAAAAAAAAAATTACCTGGGCGTGGTGGGGCACTCCTGTAATCCCAGCTACTGGGGAGGCTGACGCACAAGAATCACTTGAACCTGGGAAGCAGAGGTTGCAGTGAACTGAGATAGCACAACTGCACTCCAGCCTGAGTGTCAGAGTGAGACTCTGTCTCCCCACCCCCACCCCCACAAAAGTATAACTCACCCTTTACTCCTGAATTTGCTTAGGATAAAAAGTACTCACATAATTGGATGAGAGTTAACTAATTGCTCATTGGGTAGCACTGAGACAAATAACTCTTATGTGAGAACAGAGTCAGGACATGATAGCCTCTGATTACAAAGATGATCATCTATCCCAACACCTGATTTACTGAGAGATATGTTAGGAAGATCTGAGGCAGTGGAAGCTAACACAACTAATGATGGGATTCGAAGAAAAATATCAGCAAAGCATCCAGGTTCTGTGCTACAAACACCCTCAGTAACTTTGCTAGGTCTGTTATTCTCTTAGCACCATTTATTAAATAGGTGTGAAAGCACAATTACCCGTTGATCAGTGACAATGAAAATTGAACCCTAGTTCCCTTCAGATCCTCTTCTTTATTGCTGCTTGAATTGACTGACTGCTTTAATTCAGTGGATGTTTGTGGATTAAATGTGAGAAATTAGTCTTTTTCTTTCATTTTGTTACGTAATTTCAGCTTTTACATTGGAACATTTGGAAAAAAGGGAAAATTAGGCAAGTAGTACACCACTAACAATTTACACACACTTATGCTCACACACACACACATACACACACACAGAGGTTGATCAGACTCTACTTGCTATTTATTTATAGTGTGATTATCTCTGGAGCAGAATCACGGACCCCAATTGGAAACTTGTTAGAAATGTAGAATCTTGAGCTCTACCTTAGACTATAGGCTCACAATCTACATTTTAGCAGGAGGCCTGGGTGAGTTGTTGAAGATGCACTGTACTATAGCCATTCCTAAAAGGAGTAGAGGGAGCAAATCTAATGGTAGAGAAGAAAGGCAAATAATTGGGAAGAGAATGGTGAATACTGAAGTGCATTTTTGATCCCTGTTTTCAGCCTATGTCAAGCAAACCACTCCTCCTTTAAAAAGTTGTAAAATAGGATAATAATCAACATATGGCACTTTGTTGTTTTTAAGGCATCTTAGAAATTCTATCTAAAACTCAAATGGGTGCCTCCAGCAGAATTACGGTATTTTACACACAACTGCAAAAATCACCCAGGAAGGTTTTCCTCTGGCAGTATAACTGGGTCTCATATTATGGTATCCAGTCCAATCAGTGCTGGTTCTCTAAAAATAAAATAAACTTTTTATTAAAAATAAGCATAACTATAATTACACAGTGTTTTCTAGTTGCTAATTGAAACAATAATGCATAATTTCATGTAAAATGAAAAGAAATACCATTTGGTATCTTTTTTACTAAATAGTTTTCAATTGCTGTTTAATCTAATTGCTTTATATCCACAGAAACAAAACCTACCACATGCCTTTCCTTGAAGTCAAAATAGCCTTGCAGGGATATAGGACCTCAGCAGCACTTTGAAGCTTAAGCACAATTTAGCAGACCACTTTCTTCTACTTTCAAGCAATACCTACATGCAAACCATTCATTGTATACTCACAGCACTCCAAATATCCTAAATGCTCCCTCCTGTTTCTGCTAGGGCTTTGGTAGTGAGACAATTAGCTTTTTGATACAGCCCCTATCATAAAAGAAAGCCCCCTCTTTACATTCTCCCATCCAGTGGACATCAAGATTCTCTGATGAAACCAGACATTCTGTCTCTACTTTTTCCCTCCAAGATCCTGAGCGTATCTTGAGATTTTCCTCAGAATTGATTTTTATATCAACTTAAATAAGTATCTGTACACTCTCCTTGCTTTTCCAGATACTTAAGAGATCTGCTTTTAATGAAAGGAGACAGATCATTTTCCTCTTTTGAACATTTATTTTAAAAAATAGGCTTTTACATCAACCTACACAGTAGTTTTTCCACATGAAGACAAGGTATATTTGTTTGAAGAAATCTCTGTTGGCCTTGCCTATTGAGGTTGCAAATTACAAGGAAATGTTTTAGTGTATGTTTTACTTTATTTCAACATAATTATTTGCTTGTAAAATACATGAAAGGAAGAAAAATTCATGAGGATATTTTCAAGATCAGAGAACTAACTCAGAAGTAGGATTGTGTTCGTGTCTCCTGAAGATAAAAGTTCTTAACCACAGGAAGGTTAAAACTACGGCTTCCAGAGTTTATTGCCTTGGTTCAAAACCTGCCTTCACCAAACTATGTTGGCAAATTATCTGTGCCTTGATTTCCCCATCAGAATAAATTTTTTTAAACTACTTATTAGTGTTGTCATGAAGATTGAGTGAATATGCACAAACTACTTTAAAATACTTGGCATATAGCAAGCACCACACATACAATCACTTTTATTAGACGTAGGCTACCAGGTTGTAAAAATGTAGCACTTTTCCAAACACACTCAATGCTGTACTTGCTTTTACCATAATTCTAGGCTTTGTGTAATCTACTTTACTTTTTTTTTGTTAAGTTTGACCTTCTTGCCCTCAAGGAGTTTGAAGAATTTTAATTCTCTACCCAGCAATTATTCAGGTAATATGTGCATGCACCCTTTTTGGAATATGTAGAAACTGAGGAACTAATAGTATATCTGACTTAATTATGGGGCAAAAAATGCCAAGCCTTCTGCCCATCTCTTTTGATGCTAAGCCAAAATGTTCTTTCAACTAAAATACACTTCTTTCAAGCTAGTTCTAATCTGTTTTGACCTCGGAAGGTCTGAGAACCTTTGGTTTCCAGCTTTTCTATCTTTTGATCTCGCCCACTGACAAACATTCCCACTGCTGGGAATCTCCAAAAAAGCTTAAAAAGAAATGAAGGAAGCTTGTGTGTGGCTAACAGGGTCTGGACTAAATCAATCTGCATGACATAAATCAGAAGCATTCTCAGTCTTTTATTTCCCTATTTATTCATAAGAAGGTGGCCAGGTCTTAGGTAACTCAGAGGTTAGTATACAGCTGGAAAAATGAATCATTGAGAAGTAAAGGGACAAGACCTACACTGTCTTCTAAGAAAACTAACTGGGAGGGAAAAAGAGAACTACAGTCTCTCTGGGGATTCTTTGATTACTAGAAAAATTGAATTGCTAAGTGGCCACAGTGCTTTGGGCCTCTTGTTTTCTCTCCAAGGCAATTGTTCTCTGCTGCATGATCCACAGGCCCCCACAGTCAACCTCAGCAAGTGGGTGATGCCCAAGAAAGGTTATTGTTCTCCCAAATCCATCAAAATCTAGGTGCTTCTGTGAACTGTATTAAAACTTCTGCCTTCCATGAATGGAGCTGGAAATCTCATGAGAGCATGTTTCCTGGAGGGTATTTTTAACACTTCTTGCTTCTGGTCTCAGCCAAGACCAGAAGAGATAAAAGCAGGAACTGGATTGAAGAGGAAAGGAGAGGAACATGCAGTTGGGGGAACGTTTCCATTCCTAGTCATTGCTCCAATTAATATTCTGGAGTAGAGCCTTCGGTTGGTTCAGATTGAATCTGAATGCATTTTATTGCAATATCATCTTTCAGGAATTGTACTTTGTACTCAGGCCCCGAAAAGTACAGCCAACCCTTCCCTGGTGCACTGCTTAGAGCTGAAAATACTCGGACAGGGACTTAGAGCTGAAAATACTCGGACAGGGAATGAGGCCTGTGCTCTGCTCAGGGTCTGTGTAACTCCTGCTGTGGTTCCAGGCTGTGGTGCTGCACCCTGAGCTGTGTGCTTCCTTGCCTGTACAAACATCACCACAGTTTAAAAAACAGGTATCTTCTTGGTTGTCAATTTGCGGGTGGCAAATTCACAGTGTGGGGAGGGAGGCAGCACTGTCAGTTTGGACTTATCCAAATACCTCAAAGTACGCTTCAACTAATGGTGGGTTCGGCAAAACCCTAAAGCGTGTTTGGTCTGCTTTTCTCTTTCCTTTTTCAAGGGAAATTTAATCCATGTGTTTCTGATACATTTACACTTAAGTCACCAAAACATTGTTTGTGAAACCACTGTATGTCCAGGGCTCTTTTGGAGTTCTTTCCGTGGAATTTTTAAAGCTTTTTTTCTTAGAAATAGGAAGTCACATTTGTGCCAAAAGTTAAAAGAACCCGAACCTTAAAAAAAATTGGAATTCTATTATGAGTTCCAAATCCACAGGTTTCCAGGGGGGGTTCTAAACTTGGCAAACCATTCCATGTTTTGCAAGCAGAGAGCCTATAAACAGAGTCAAGTGTTAGGCTCCACGTTCAAGCCATGAACACACCCTCTTCTATCCTACATTACATTAAAAATAAAATGCACTCCGCGAGGGAATTATAATGATTATGCTGCACATAAAAGAAAACCTTAAGTGCTTTAGTGGGACCATCAAAACCTGTGCAAGAAGATCTGAGCTTCATCCATGCCTTGGGGTAGATTTGACTGTTTCAAGTACTGAGTAAATTCTAGGCTCCCCAGTATTCCTAAGTCCTGACTTTTTTAAAAATAGAAAATAAGTGATTTGGGCTGAAGGTGCTTTTGTTGCTGCAGAGCTCAAAATGAAACCAAGGCCAGGAGCTTCAGTTGTAAAACCTGGGGTTTATGGCTGCAAGGGGAAGAACATGCTTTTTCCTCCCAAGACTATAATTACTATGACTTTACATCAGGGTCTTGCCAAGGGTACTGCTCCCAGGCCTTGCCCTCTTGCCATCTTGCTGAAGGCTTTATTTTTCTGCTCAGGGTCTCTAACTTAAGCCCATGACAGCCAACTTTAGTCATCTGATTTCTCCCAAGATTCATCAATCCTCTGCCAGCATTGTACTTTAAGAATATCATAAAAGCTACCTTCCTTTTACTGTATTAATAGGACTTCTACAGTCACTAAAAATTAAACGTTTTTCATAATGATATAACACAACCATGTTTTTCTTTTCAAATCTGGGGAAACCTGCTTTCAGGCCCAAAGTGAAGGAGAATCTGTATCCCACGTGCCCTAGCTTCTCAACCTAAGGCCTTGAGCAGGAATCCTCACTCCAACTTCATCTTCATGTCTATGACAAACCCATGAAAGGTGGACAGAAACTTTGAGTGAGCTACCTGAGGCGAGCAGCAAGAGCTCTGAGGTTCCTAGGAGCTCACCCTGCTGACCATTCCTGCAGCTTTAGAGGTAGTTCTTCCCCAGGCAGCAAGGAACTATCCTCTATTTTTAGGATACAGTGCTACTAGTCCCTCCTATGGCAGGAAGCAACTTCTCCTTTGCTGTGTCTCATCCCACATGGGTGCTCAGAAAGACAGATATTGTCCACAGGGTGCTTCTCTATCCATCAGAAACTATACATTTCCATGTGCATTCCCATATTCAGAGCATGAGTGATAGGCGCCTTCATTCATGGCCAGCGAAAGCATCAACCTCTTTGTCAACATCATTCCTCATGGACTCCAAAACTTGAATGCTCTAAAACAACCCCAGAACCATGTGCATGCTCTGAGTTCTGATTTAAGGATGTGTGTATGTATATAACTTGGCATACATGCCAAACCTATCTACACATAATACATATACGTATATATCCTATACGACCAGATCAAGACTGGGGAAGCCACTGGCCAGGGAGGCAGCACTGGTAATGAGTGATGCTAAAGACAGTGCTCAGTTTTCTGCCTTGGCTTCACTCCCCACACACAGGGCCTCAGTGACTGCAGATGGGGAGGAAAGGCCCCCTTTTAAGACTCAAGGCACCTTCCTGTCTGCTTGGCTGCATTTGCACAATCTCTTTGAAAAATCAAAGGTCTCCCCTTTCAGCTTCCCTGAGGGAAGGCTCTAGCAGTCCATGGGACTACTGTGTACAGGTCTGTGAAATGAAATAATTCACAAGAAAACAGTTTTGGCCCAAGCTGCTTTCTGTTAACCTTGGGTATGCACTTCTGATTTGAAAGCAGGAAAAAAGAAATGCCATATTGTTTCAACTCAACTTCTGTTACCTTGCTTGGCATGCAGTTGGCGAGTTTAGACCACCTATCATCCAGAACTGCCTTGGGAGAAAAGGCTCTCTGATGACAAGAAAATCCAGAAATTTGTGAAGCAAGAGTGCTCTCTAATAGAAATACAAAGGACACCTTATAACTTACAAACTTCTTTATTCTACCTGGTCCCTATTTCAATCTAATTGGCAATATCTCTGCTCCTGATTTTATATATTGGGCTCAAAGTCAGCAATTATTTTCTATATGATTCTAAAAGGGTGAACTCTTTAAATAATTGTTGCTTTTCTATCTCAGGTCCTGGGTGTTATAAGCTGTGTGCCCAGAGACTCTTCAATGTTATTCTGGTGTTCTATGCCATTCAAGCTTCCATAACCAGAAAAGTATCTAACCATGTTTTGATAAAGCATTTAGACACCCACCAACCTATAGGCCTGACAGCATATGAACAGAAAGTGTTCTCTGGCTTGTCTAAATGTGTATAAGCCATACACAGAGACAGCTCCTCTTGTCGTCTTCCGTTACATCTCTATTTACACAATTTTGCCTTGTTCTGTAACTCTGATGATTGAGAAGTTCAAATTTTTTGTGCTTAATTTATTTTAAATTTCAAGATGGAGTACCAAAGTCTTTCAGGCTCATTTTCATCTGAGAAGTTTTTACTTTTTTTTCATAAAGGCATGTGTTTGCCATTTAGCCAATTTCACTTGGCCCAGACCACCACTGAAGCCCTCTTGGTGATGCGATGTCACAGAGCATGAGTCCAAACCTAGCTGTGCCAGACGACAGAGGAGGGTTCTGTTCAGACTTGCTGACTGCACTTACTGAGAAAAACCCACATGGGCATTTTCCAGAAATACTGACAATTAGCTTAACGTGAACCAAGGATAAGGCTAAGCTCTCCGGGTAGTACATATCCATTTCCTTGGTTAGTCAATTAAATAATTAATAGAGTGGTGCAGAGACGGTTGCCTCGACACTTACTAGCCCATGTCTTAAAGGCCTTCCCACCTACAGTTATGTAGCCATAGTGATGGCTCATGCAGTCATTGAAATCTAGCCAAAAGGACTTACTCTAAATACCACCCAAGCAGAATCCCAGAATCCAGGCCATGGGTGGAACTCCAGAACATGAACTTCCGAGGGTGGGGTTTTCTGAGATAAAAGCAGTAGAGATTGGTGTTGGCAATTTAATGTCATTAGAACCAAACCACAGAGACAGACATAGCTGCCTACTTCTCTCCCACTGGGGTGGAAAATTGCTGTGAGGCCTATAGGTTGGTGGATATTTAATTGACTTCTGACTGAACTAGTCAAACCTGAGCCAGTAGGAGTGTCTGCTCTGTCTCAGGATTTGGCTTGTGGTCTTGTTCCTGACTTTTGAAATTCATAACATTAAACCACTTGGGGCTGGGGGGACATGATTATTTGGAAAGTTTGCCATCTAATCTAGTAAGACCCATATAGATTTCTTGCCAAAAGGCCTCAAGCATCTAAACCTAATGCTGGAGTGAACAAAAATAAAAATTACAATATCGGCGGGACCTAGTTACATAATGGTAAGTATACATAAGGAAAAAATGTGAATGGATCTATTTGCATTACCATCAACCACTCACTTGGCAAACCTGGGTCCATCACTTGCCTGTTCTATTCTGTTGTATCTCTGTCTCTACAGTAAAAACAATGATTTCTACTCAAAGGAGTGCTAAATGGTTAAGTAAACCAAGAAACTCCAAGTGAAAAGGCTGAATTTAGTTGGTCAACTTGAGGATGTGCTTTCCTTTAGAGCTCTGGTCTTGAAAGCATAGTACTGAACCTGATATTCGGCATCCCACTATTCTCAATTTTTGCCCATTGTTCCTGATTGTATGCAATAGGGAAGAGGTAACTAGTTCTCGCTTCCACCTGATTTTGTCCTGAAGGACATTACCCTCTCTCGGTTTCTTCTAATGAAGATCAGTAGCCTGTTGATTGTTCTAGGGTTGGAGTGCCTTACTTTTTAATGAAATAATTCTTGTTTAAACGTTAGTAGGATTTTTCATTGAGGAGACCCCATTTAAATTTTCACTTTAGTTTCCAAACAACTTTGTAGCAAAATAATTATTCTGAACTTATTATTCAAAAGCTCAATACTTTTGAATAATCTAACACCACATTCTGTCATGCATTTTGGCATATTTTGGAGGGCTTGAAGTTTTTGTCCAAAAATCTCATCTTGCTAAGATAGGAAATTCTGCCCTTTACAATTTATTCCACTGTATTCAACATTTCCCTCTCTCTGTATTTTAACCTGTAAATGTATCAGGCAGTGGACCAAACTAACCAGGAGAGAAAAGTGGTAGCAAACTAAGAACCCATTCTGGCTGAGAGCAAATTGAAACCTTCTTGATTCCCTCGTGTGGGGCTTCCTCTGCACTGGGGTGAAAAGCCAAGATGCCCGCTTTGAGGGATATCCTGAGGCTCCATCAGTGAACAAGTCAGGCCCCTGCTCTGTCTAAGGCCTTGGCTCCTAGATCAAAGTCGAAGGTAGAGGGCAGTGAGCAAAGGAGGCATAATGCAAATGCAGTGCTCTAGGTCAGAAGTGCAGGTAGATTGGCTGAATTATGTGTGGGCTCAGGACATGAGAAGCCACGTGTGGGTGGCCTGGCCTCAGGGCTACATAAAGAACTGTGTGGCAAGATCCTTATATGACCCCTGCCTAAAGTTGACTGAACCTGTTCCAAATGTTATTCATCCCTCATTTGTAAGAGTGACATAGTTATTCACAAACTCCCAAAGGCCTGGAGTTAATCAAACTTCAGAAAGAGACCGAAAAAAAAAACTTTAAGTAATACCTGGTGATTGTCAGTAAAGCTTACAGTGGGGAGCCCTCCAGTGGCAATTGGAAAAACTGAACTCTGATCAGTTTGGGCACCAGTTAATTTCTTAGAAAAGGTATAACCAACATCACATTACCTATTAGTAATACCCAATCATGTGATAGCATATAAGATTAAGCTGGAAAGTATCCCTGAAAAGGCGGAAAGGGAATCTTGCTATCCTGAGACTTTGAGTCACAGGCAAGGATAGAAAGTGGGTGTTGCTATTGGACTTTGGGTTTGTTCTGGTTCTGACCCTTGCAAGGTGTAAAACCTTGGACCCTTCCTGCACCTCAGTTCCTTTCTCTGTTATTCTTCGGCAGCACTGTCATGAAGATGTAGTGAGATACAGGAGCTGGCCAACTCACACACAGAATGTGTCCTAAGAATGCTAGTTTCGTCCACCTTTCCTAAGATCATAATTGTTAGGTGTACTATGCTTTGGACCTTACAAAAAACAAAATTGGGTTTTTGTTTACTTCTCTCATTAAATGTTTTATTCCAATTTGTTTTATGACTGCATTTTGCATTTCTTTGAATTCACTAATTGATGTCCACTTATTTACATAGTTAACACTGGTAAATATTGATTATATTCAGCTACTTTTTAAACAAATATTTCCTTAGGGTCTAATGTTTATCAGATACTTTAATTGGAATTCACTTGTATCTTGAGCAAAAAGATTAAGAGTTTCTCTCTCTCTCTCCTTACTCAACTCCCCATTTAACAACCAAATAAATAAATAAGAAAAACCTTACCTTTCTCAGCTAGGGAGGTTTGGCCTACAATAATAATTCCACACTCTTTATAAGAATCAGTGGACATTAAAGAATTAAAATTAACCTTCATGAATGCTGAAATGTTTCTACTCATGAAAACTTTCTTGCTTCATATTTATAACTAGATACTATGAGGAGCTGTTACAAGTTTTTTAAGCTCAAAATTATGTTTCAAATATTTCCATTTGTTAAATCTTTTCTATTGTTTCCTAGCGGAGGCGAGATAAGATGAGGACATTCTGAGAGTACCAATGAGCAGAAATATGGCACACAGAATCATCTTGATAAAACGTCAATGGAATAGGGAAAAGCAGTAAAAGACATAAAGAGGAAAGAAAGATAAAGCAGCAAGATGGAAAACACAAGGCAATTTTGAAGGTCATTGCCCAATCTCTGCACATTTAGCATTTGATGATAGAGACCTTGAGTTGAACTCATTGGGTAAATATCAGGACTGGCATAGAATAAAATAGGTCCAAGTTCAGAAGCTGTAGGATGAAAAAGAAAAACAACATGAGCAAATGTGGCCAGAATGCCCTCGGGTCCAGAATGTCTTCATATGTATTATCGAAATGTGGAAATTGTATTTTCCAATGATGGTCATGGCACTATTTCCCATCTCACTTAATCTTCTAAATTGTGACCTTACTATCTCCCATTAAAAGATGGAGTCACGACCAGACATGGTGGCTCATGCCTGTAATCCCAGCTCTTTGGGAGGTTGAGGAGGGCAGATCACAAAGTCAGGAGATCGAGATCATCCTAGTCAACATGGTGAAACCCTGTCTCTATTAAAATACAAAAAATTACCCAGGTGTGGTGGTGTGTGCCTGTAGTCTCAGCTACTTGGGAGACTGAGGTAGGGGAATCACTTGAACCAGAGAGGCGGAGGTGGCAGTGAGCTGAGATCATGCCACTGCACTCCAGCCTGGCAACAGAGCAAGACTCCGTCTCAAAAAAGAAAAAACAAAGAAACAACCCAAAAAAGATGGAGTCAAATTCCTCTCCCCTTGAATCCACATGGACTTATAACCACTTCTAGTAATGCAGTACATTAAAAGTGACACTGTGAACTTCCAAGGCCAGGTCATAACAGGGAATGCAGCTTTCACCTTGTTTGCTAGAACCCTTGTACTTGGAGCCTTGAACTTCCATGTGAGAAATCTGATCACTCTGACACTGCCACAATGGAGAGGCTGCATATCAGTGCTCCAGTGAACTACAGCTATGTGAGTGATCCATTTTGGACAGCAAGACAATTGAGCTTTCAGATGATTGCAGCTCCAACCAACGTGTGATGACATCTGCGTGAGAGACCCTCAGTGAGAGGTACCTGGAAAAACCCTGCCTGCTTATGAATGAGAACATGTGGTGTTTGGTTTTCTCTTCCTGTGTGTTTGCTGATAATGTTGGCTTTCAGCTTCATCCATGTCCCTGCAAAGGACATGATCTCATTCTTTTTTGTGGCTGCATAGTATTCCATGGTGTATATGTGCCACATTTTCTTTATCCAGTCTATCACTGGTGAGTATTTGAGTTGGTTCCAAGTCTTTGCAGTTGAACAATAAGAACGCATAGACAAAGGGAAGAGAACAACACACACCACGACACAGGAAGGAGAACAACACTTGACTTCCAGGGGGTGGAGAGAAAGGAGACAGGGAGCATTAGGACAAATACCTAATGCATGTGGGGTTTAATAGCTAGGTAACGGGTTGACAGGTGCAGCAAACCACCATGGCATGTATATACCTATGTAACAAACCTGCACATTCTGCACATGTATCCTAGAACTTAAAATAAAATTTAAAAATATAAACAACAACAAAAAAGAAAAACCCTGCCTGAATTCCTGGCCCACCCACAAATCAGGAGCACAATAAAATGGCTGTTTTAAACTGCTGAGTTTTGGGAAACTTGTTATGCTGCAATAATATTCATTACAATATGTGAAGGTAGTGTGTTATCATTCCCATTTGGATTGTGCTAAGTTCTAGAGATTTATATAAAGGTACTTTGACATGTTAGTCTTACTTAAATGACTTCCTGGAGTACAAAGATCACTTGTAGCAAGTATCTTTGTATCAATCTCTACTATGGCAAAAACTGCAATTAGTTTGCACCAACCTAATACTCACTCAACGAATGTTTGAAGAATTATTTGTAAGATTTTTAAAACAAAAATTTCTTTTTTCAAATTTTGCCATTTCAAATGAGAACAACCAGGATGAGGAAACTTACCATGGTAAGTGGAAGCAATGGAAAGAAATGGGAATATTTTCTCCTGCAAGAAGAATCCTCATGGAGCATAGCGCTTTCTCCAAACATGAGAAGGACTTTCATGTGGAACAGGATGAGACTCGTTTTTGATGGCCTCAGTGGAAAACTGAAATCAATGTATGAAAGCTACAGAGAAATGACTTGAGATCAATATTAGTTCAAAACTGGCTAAAGACAGAATAAATTGCTTCAAAAGAAGTGAGTTGCAAATCATTGAGATATTGAAGCCCAAGTTGAGTTTGTCGAATATCAGATATGTGATTTCACAACATCCTTTGGGGTTCTTTTGATTCTGACCTTCTGTGATGCCAAGACTTTAATCTGCCTCACACAGGTCTTTTGAGAAATAATAAATTGCTTTATGATGTTCATTAGTAGTGATTTTTTTGCCTAGGGCCAATGTATATATAATTGTTAATATTTGCAGATTCAGCTTTTTTCTTGATAAATTCTTTAAAACCTAGTCACTCTGCTCATACATCAAATTTAAAAAAATCTTCAAAAGTATAAATGACAAGCTTTTGACAAATTATTTTAATTGCAATTTTAAATCAAAAACTGGAATGAGCTACAGATTCGACTCAGATTAAATTTGTTACCTCTGGGAGGTTTACCACACTTAGTGAATTTTCTTAAAAAGTTATCAAAGGTCCAGCAAACTGATTGGTAGTATACAGTTGAACTGGATGAGTAAGATGAGAGACCATGTTCATCTGGGCAGAAGAAAAATTCCAGTGCTATTTGAAATACTGCTAACACCACAAATTACAGACTTAAAATTATTATAGCATCTTCATCTCTGTTTTCTACATAACTACATAACTTTATTTAAACAGCTTATGGTGATGGTTTTCTTCATTCTATAAATAATACAGAAACAATTTTGTTTTGCAACTGAACCAGAAGTCATACTTGAGATTATGGGTAAATCCTGGAGTGTTCCAAGTTTTGTCAGAATCTGTCAAGTCTGTTAAAAGTTATTTTGAAACAAACATGCTGACAGAGGAGAGGAAAATGTCCAGGCACCAAGTTAAAGCAGAGACATTTCATTTAATTAATGAGTGTCATCAGAGCCTCTGTCTGAGTTTCTTGATATTCCTGTCTGTGCGGCATATTCACTCACTGACATGAGCCGTGAAACAAAGTGTGATCTATGTATTTTCATTATTTCATAACTGAATGGGCTCATGTTAATAATTTTTATCATTGATTATTAATGAAATCTTAGCTGTCTTTCGTCAGAAAGGGGGTTTTAAAGCTTTTTTCTTCTTTTAAGCACTGATAATAGAGAAGTAGAATTAAATATACAAAAGTCTATCAAAAGAAAAGTCTAATTAAAGGCAGCTATATTTTCCTGGCAATTTTTTAAATGAAACTAAACAAAATAGCTTCCCATTTTGATTGAGTAGCACATGTAATCAACGTGCCACTAACAACATTCTTAATTTAAACGAGCAGTTTCATTTCAACTTTCATTTGTTCCTAGGGGTTTCTTTTCAAGTATGTCTAAAGAGTATACACTTGGGTAATATTGGCCTTAATTTGAAAAGCTGACAGAACAATTCTCTTGGATGTTATGAAAACCTAAAATAGTTCTTCATTATTTATATCAAATCTTCCACAAAGGGATTCTGATTTTTCAGTCCAACTTCCTTTTAAGTTACTTGTCTTGGTTGCTATAATTTGGATATTTGCTCCTCCAAACCTCATATTGAAATTTTACCCTCAGTGTTTGAGGGGGTACCTAATGGAAAGTGTTTGGGTCATGGGGGCAGATGCCTCATGAATGGCTTGGTGCCATCCTCATGGTAGTGAGTGAGTTCTTGCTCAGGCGAACTATGAGAGTTCCCCTGAGACTTGGTTGTTCAAAAGAGCCTGGGAACATGATTATTAACTGAAGTTCATACTTTCCTATCCATACTTATGGATAGGAAGAATCAATATCCTCAAAATGGCCATACTGCCCAAAGTAATTTGTAGATTCAATGCTATCCCCATCAAGCTACCATTGACCTTCTTCACAGAACTGGAAAAAAACATCTTAAACTTCATATGGAACCAAAAGAGAGCGTGCATAGCCAAGACAATCCTAAGCAAAGAGAATAAAGCTGGAGGCATCACGCTACCTGGCTTCAAACTGTACTAGAAACATACAGTAACAAAAACAGCATGGTACTGGTACCAAAACAGACATATAGACCAATGGAACAGAATAGAGGCCTCAGAAATAACACCACACATCTACAACCAACTTATCTTTGACAAACCTGACAAAAACAGGCAATGGGGAAAGGATTCCCTATTTAATAAATGGTGTTGGGAAAACTGGCTAGCTATATGCAGAAAACTGAAACTGGACCCATTCCTTACACCTTATACAAAAATTAACTCAAGATAAATTAAAGACTTAAACGTAAGACCTAAAACCATAAAAACCCTAGAAGAAAACCTAGGCAATACCATTCAGGACATAGGCATAGGCAAAGACTTCACAACTAAAACACCAAAAGCAATGACAAGAAAAGCAAAAATTGACAGATGGGATCTAATTATACTAAAGTGTTTCTGCACAGCAAAAGGAACTATAATCAGAGTGAACAGGCAATCTACAGAATGCAGGAAAATGTTTGAAATTTACCCATCTGACAAAGGGATAATATCCAGAATCTATGAAGAAGTTAAACAAATCCACAATAAAAAAAAAACAACCCCATCAAAAAGTGGGTAAAGGATATGAACAGACATTTCTCAAAAGAAGACATTTACGCAGCCAACAAACATATGAAAAAAGCTTATCATCACTGGTCACTAGAGAAATGCAAATCAAAACCACATTGAGATACCATCTCATGCCACTTAGAATGGCGATCACTAAAAAGTCGGGAAACAACAGATGCTGGGGAGAATGTGGAGAAATAGGAATGCTTTCACACTGTTGGTAGGAGTGTAAATTAGTTCAACCATTGTGGAAGATAGTGTGGTGATTCCTCAAGGATCTAGAACTAGAAATACCCCTTGATCCAGCAACCCCATTACTGGGTATATACCCAAAGGATTATAAATCATTCTACTATAAAGACACATTCACATGTATGTTTATTGAGGAACTGTTCACAATAGCAAAAAGTCTGAACCAACCCAAATGCCCATTAGTGATATACTGGATAAGGAAACTGTAGTTCTTATACACCATGGAATACTATGCAGCCGTAGAAAAGATTAGCTCATGCCCTTTGCAGGGACATGGATAAAGCTGGAAACCATCATTCTCAGCAAAAGGAAGAAGAAAAAACCAAATGCCACATGTTTTCACTCATAAGTGGGAGTTAGACTGTGAGAATACATGGACACAGGGAGAGGAACGTCACACACAACGGTCCTGTGGGGATGGGGGGCTAGGGCAGGGATAGCATTAGGAGAAATACCTAATGTAGATGATGGGTTGATGGGTGCAGCAAACCACCAGGGCACGTGTATATCTATGTAACAAACCTGCACGTTCTGCATATCCTTACACCTTGTAATAAAAATCTTAAAGTATAATAAAAAATCATGTATTGATATTGGTTCATCAATTGTAACAAATGTGCCGCACTAAAGCCAGGAGTTAATAATAGACATAACTGTGCTGGGAGAAAGGGATCATGTGAGAACTCTCTGTATTATCTGGACAAATTTTCTAAAACTTGAAGATGCTCTAAAAACTAAATCTATTTTATAAATATCAGACATGCAAGGAAGAAAATGCAACCCATAATGAGGACTAAAATCAGTCATGCAGAGTGTCAGAAATCAGACAGATGATAGAAATGGTGGACAAGGATAACAAGCATACTTAAAACTCTACTCCAAAAGTTAAAGCAGGTAGAGGAAGTGCTGAGCATGTTAACTACAGACCTGGGTAATATAAATAATATCAAACATCTATCTCTAATGATGAAAAATACAGCATCTGAGATGAAATTAGATAACAAATCCACAGATACAGGAATACCAATTATAAGAAATGTAAAGAAAATGATATCAAGGCACATTATAATCAAATTACTTGAAAGCAATTTTTAAAAAGACAAAACTCTTAAGAGACATGAATGGGGGGGTTGGGACATACATACAAAGAATCAACTGCAATAATAATAGCAGAGTTTTCACTAGAACAATGCAACCAGAAGAAAATGGACCAACATATTTAATGTGTGAAAGAAAAATAAACTGCTAATCTAAAATTCTATATGAGAAAAAATGTCTTCAAAAATAGAGGTTATATATAATTTTTCATAGATGTTTTCAAAAGCAACTGAAATAACTCCTCATCTGCCAACTGACAGTGAAAGAAATGTTAAAGGAAGTCCTCAAGCAGAAGGAAAATGATACAAAATATAGATCTGGGTCTACACCAAGGAATAAATTGTACCATAAATTGTACATAAGAAATTCAAAACACATTTTTCTTATTACTTAAATATCTTTAAAATGTAATTGTTTGTATTATGGGTTTGTAACATGTTAGTAAATGTATGACAGCTATAGCACAGAGGGTGAAAGGGAAGAAATAGAGGTAAGTTGTTGCAAGGTTCTTACATTACATGCTAAGTAATGTAATATTAATTTGTTAGATTGTCAAAATAGAAGACTCATAGTATAAAACTTAAAGAAACCACTGAAAAAGAAAATGAGCTATACTGAACTGAACAAACTAATAAAGGAGATAAAATGGAATATTAAAATTTACTCATCACCTAAAAGAAGACTAAAAGGAGTAAAAGGGGGCAGGAAGAACAAATGAGACAAACAGAAAACAAATAGCAAGATGGTACATTTAGACCCAAACATATTAATGATTAGATTAAAAATAAATAGTCTAAAAACTTCAATTAAACTTGGAAATTTTCAGAGTGAATTTAAAAAGCAAATCAAGACCCAACAATGTGTTATTTACAAGGAATCAAATTTAATTACAAAAATATTAAAGTAAGAACAATGTAAGCAGTTATACCTTGCTAATATTCATCAAAGTATAGCTGGGATGGCTATATTAAAGCAGATTTGGGAACAAAGAATATTTTCAGGGTCAGTTAATTAGTGAAAAGTTCATGATAATCCTAAAAATATATAATTAATAACAGAGTTTCACAATACAAACAGCCAAAATGAAGTAGAAGTAGAAAGTCACATTTACAGTCAGCAATTTCAATAGTCTACTCTCATAACCAATCAAATAAAGAGACATAAAATGAATAAGAATATAGTAAACTTAAAAATCCTTATCAACTGACTTGATTTGTGGTCACTGATAGAATACTCCACAAAACAATAAGAGAATACATATTCTTATCAAGTGTAGGTGGAACATTTGCAAATGTAGTTCATATTCTGGGCCATACAATGTCTTAATAAATTTAAAAGGATTGAAGACACACATAATATGTTTATAGCCACATTGGAATTAAATTTAAAATCAAAGCCAGAAAGAGCTCTGAAAAATCCGCAAATACTAGAAAACTAAATAATACTTTTCTAAATGTACAATGAGTCAAAGGAAATAAAAAGAAAATTGCAAAGTTGTTTTAAACTCAATGAAAATAAAGCCATGACATAATAAAATGTATGGGGTGCAAATAAAGCAAGACTTAGAGAAAAATTAATAGCATCAAATTCTTATGCTAGAAAAAAAGGAGAAGTTTTAACTCAATAATTTCACATCTACATTAAGAAACTTTGGGGGAAAATACCCAGAAAATTAAGCATAATTAAAAGAAAAAATAACAGTAAAAGCAGACAGAGGTCAGTGGGATAGAAAACAAAAACAATAGAAAAATTTAATGAAAACAAAAATCTCTTTTGGGGGATCAATAAAATTGATAAATGTTGTAATAATTAATTTTATGCATCAAATTGACTAGGCCAGGGAGTGCCCAGATAAAACATTATTCTGGGTGTATCTATAAGAATGTTTCAGGTTGAGATTTGCATTTAAATCAGTGGGCTCAATAAAATAGGTTGTCCTCTCCATTGTGAGGGAGCATCATCCAATCTGTTAAGGGTCTGCATATAACGAAAAGTGGAGAAAGAAGGAACTGACTCTTTTTTTTTTCCTGCCTCATTGCTTGAGCTGGGACATCTTATCTCATCTTCTATGCTTTGGCTGGAGTTTATATCAGTGGCTTCTCTGGTTCTCAGGTCTTCAAATTTGGACGGAATTACACCACTGGCGTTCCTGGGTCTCTAGCTTACTGATGGTAGGTTGTGTGACTTCTTGGCCCTATCTCTGAATACATTTACATTGGGAGGTAGGACTTCCACATACAAATTGAGGGTGGGGAGGTACAATTTTGGCCATAACAAGAGAAAAAAAGTATTACTAATGTTTGTAATAAGAGAGTTGATGACACTGCAGGTTATTCAGGCAATAAAAGTATGTTAAGGAAACATTATGATTAACTTTGTGATTTACATATTTGTATACATCCTTTTAGTTCCCTTTTTCTGAAAAACTGTCAAATATAAGCCTCTAGCTAGTACGATCAAGAAACAAACAAAAAAGGATATACTGTTGTGCCTGGGTTTTCATAACAGGATATTAAAGATTGGATGGCTTAAACAACAGAAATTTATCATCTTAACTTTGGAAGCTGGATGTCCAAGATCAAAGTGTCAGCAATATTGTTTTCTGTTAAGACCTCTCTCTTTGGTTTTCAGATGATCACCCTCTCATTGTGTCCTTATATGGCCTTTTACCTATTTACATAGAGAGAGAGAGAGAGAGAGAGAGATTTGGAGTCTCTTCCTTTTCTTACAAGGACACCAGTTTTATCAGATTAGAGCCCCACTCTTACGTCTTCATTTAATTTTAATTATCTCCTTAAAGGCTTTATCTTCAAATACATTCACTTTGAGGGTTGGGGCTTCAACATGTAGTGGGGAGGGGGGACACGATTTAATTACAACATTCCACCCTCTGTCCCTCACCCCAAATTTATGTCCTTCTGACATCCTAAATATATTTACCCCATTCCAAAAGCCCCAAATCTTAACTCATTCCAGTATTTATTTTAAGTCTGAAGTCTCATCTAAATATCATCTAAATCAGGTAGGGGTGAGACTCAAGGTTTGATTCATCCTGAGTCAAAATTCCTCTCTAGCTGTGAACCTATGAAGCCAGGCACATGATGTGATTCCTACTTTTGCAATGGTGGGGCAGGCATAGGATAGGCATTACTATTCCAAAAGGGAGACATGAGAAAGAAGAAAGGGTGATGAGTCTTGAGTAAGTCCAAGGCAAATTTCATGAGCTCTAAGGCCTGAGAATAATCTTCTTCAGCTGGATGTTCTGCCCTATGGGCCACTGGGGTGACAGCCTCGTTTTCTGGGCCCACGGGGTCAGTGGCCTCACCTGAGCATGAGTGGTGATCTTGCCCCTGAAGCCTCAGTGGGTCAGCAGCCTGACCCACCGAAACCTAGAAAGAGGCCACACCTTTTGAAACCAATGAGGAGACAGACTGTGTGCTCTGGGCCTGTGGTAACAGTGGCAGTGCTGCCAATCTCTGAATTGCCCTTGAGGTCATTCTTCCCTTTTCTGGAAGAATTATGTAATGTAATTAGTTATTTAAGTCTTAAATCTATTTAATCTGCAGGTTCTCATTCCATAACAGACCTTAAAATGCATATTGCAGAACTAGATTGTTTGTCCTGTGACTTTCCCAAGGTCTAGATTTTGCTAATTGCCTCTCCATGATGTCAACTAATGGGGACCTCTCTTCTCTGCGTTCCCTGTAAATTAATTATTAATTCTAGATTCTTGATCAGATACAGGTTTAATTTTTTTTGGCAAGGTAGGAAGTGATGTATTTTTCCTTCAGGAGTTACATAACTTCTGTTTACCTTTCTTTTTGTGATGTTAGCAGCTGCTGATGATCAACTACTAGTTTCCATTAATTATCACAGCTGCAAAATGGTGACATTCAAATTCAATTATCCTTTCTTTGTTGAGAAAATTACTGAATTTCAAGGAGAAATAAAAATCACGTTTCTTTTTTTATGTATTCAGTGGTGAATATTCTTGTATATTTCTACCCCTATTGCAGTCATCTAGAGATAATTTGGACCATAGTAGAAGGGGTAGAGACACATAGTCAGATTCTGGATAATTCCCAAATAGCTAACATTTATTGAGCAATTGCTACTGCATTTGCTTAGTTAAAAATAAGTAAATATAGCATTAGCTTTGTGCTAGGTACTATTATAATTGCTGTGTTAATTTTATTTTGTTTTATTCTCATAGTGACCTTATGGAGAAGGTATTTTTGCCAGATACGGAGCTCATTTCTTCTTAGAAAGTATAAGGAATCTGATTCCTGGACAAACTCCTATGTATAATTTATCAAGCCAAATCATCTGCAATTACGAAGGCCTTCCCTGGCAGACATCTTGGGGAAAAGCTGCCTTCTCCATTAAATTTGGTCACAGCCAGTGAACTGCAGTCTTTTAAGAGAGGTGCAGTCAAGGATTCAGACCTTTCTGCTCTCACTTGTATTTGCATTTCTGAGCTAAGTACCTCTCTTAGGCCACTTTGTGTTGCTATAACAAAATACCACAGACTGCATAATATATAAGGAAAATAAACTTATTTTTCACGGTCCTGGAGGCTGGGGAGTCCCATATCAAGGAGTTGTCATTTGGCAAGGGCCTTCTGGCTGTGTCATCCCATGGCAGAAGAGAGAAAGGCAAGAGAGCCAGAGAGTAAGAGGGGGCTGAATTTGCTTTTATAACAAGCCTACTCTTGAGATAACTAACCCACTCCTACAATAATGACATTAAAATATTGATTAGGGCAGAACCCTCATGACCCTATCACCCCTTATTAGGACTCATTTTCCAATACTGTTGCACTGGGGATTAGGTTTCCAACACATTAACATTGGGGAACATATTCAAAACATTCATTTGGAGACCTCTTTATTTGGGGCCTTCAGCCTAGGCCTTCTTCAGCCATCTTGGCTGAAGTTTTTTATCAAGGGAAGGGAGAGAAAACCTTGAAGACATTTTTCTCTACTTCAGATCAGTACAAAATACTTTTCTATGTCCAGACTTTTCCCTTTCCCTCCTCACAACACCTGAGTTCATAAAACTGCACAAGCTTTTTCTTCAGGGGTCCTTCAGCAGTGAGATGGCCATACATTTGTTCTGAGACACCTCGCCCTCAACAAGTACATCGTTTCCTGGTGAAAAAGGAATGCTAGGAGCTAGTGCTTTCTCCAGCTTTAGACATTGGTTGTACCATTGCAGTGAGTGGCTAAAGGCTTGACTATTATTTTCATATTGGTTTATTGTTTTTAATCAGTTTCTCTAACATCTGGCAGAGCCTCTGATTGGCTTCGGTCTTGCCTCACCAGGCCTGGCCAAGAGGGCTTTCCATGTGGGGGAAAGAAGATGTAGGCACCTATGGGTCACAGATCTGAAGAGACAGCCATGAAGAACCTGGACCATGTCTGCACAGATAGAAATGAAGAGGCAGAGAGAGAGAGAGAGAGAGAGAGAGAGAGAGAGAGAGAGAGAATGTGCCTCCCTGTCCTCATGTAATTTTTGATCTTTAAACATTCAAAATTGCTGTATATGGCTGGTCCCTAAGGAACAGGTCCCACAACTTACTGATCAGTTACTGTTCCTGTCGTTCCTGTGGCTATTCTTCCAGTTTCAATGCCCACTCCTTTATGGACCATCCTGAGACCTGGGGTAGACAATGTTAATTTTCTATGAAATGAATTTTAAAAAGACATATATCAAGGTACCCATAAGCCATTTGGCACAAGAGGCCAAATATTCTCTCAAGATCCCAATTGCAAATTCTGTTCAGGCACATTCTCCATTATGATAGCTCAGTAGAAATCATGTAATGAGCTCAAATGACTGCATAAATTATTCCATAATAACACAGCACCAGCAATATTAAAATGCTTCTAAATTTGAATATGAACATCCTACCAAGAATAAATTTCTCAAGAGAAATAAAAGCCAAATATTAAATCTCCTTCCTCTTCATATATATCAAAGCACAAAAACTTTTTTTTAAGAATTCCTTTCCCCATTGCCTCTGCTCAAGCTCAGCCAGAGTAATTTCCTCTAAATATTTGGGTAGAATTGGGGTTCTTTTCATAGCTACAGCCTATGGTATTTCACCAAAACAGGTAATTATCCTGGTATCTCTAAAGGGAAATTAATCAAACTCTTCAACTCTTTTTAAGTTAAAGATTAAATCAGATATAAAAGATTATTTAAGCTACACCAAGAGAATCTAACAAGTATTCATTCTAGCAAAATGTTCCCCAAACCACGTATAGTGCAATTTTTAACCACATGAGGGATGCTAAACATTGTACATAGCAGAGACTTGTTGAACTCTACAGGAGACAGGTCTGGTCAAGCAGTTTCAACTCATCAATCTGCAGACACAAAACGACTCTGCGTATTTTTAGTAATCACTACCATCTTTAATTTGTAGAGATCTTACCCTAGTAGGTAATAAGGCTAGTTAAGCTTTTCAACTATCTGTTTCTTAGGATTAACATCAATCCAATATGATAACTTTTTAAAAAGTTATCTCAGTCCCATTTTGATTCAAAATCCCCTTCCTCTATCTCATCCCTATAGAGTCTTCCCTCCTCCTCCATTCCAGGCCATATTGAGCCATAGAACTTTTGTTTTGGATCATAACTTTCTCTCCCATCTTCTTTGCCTCTCTTTTGCTACTTCTGTGGGCTTACTCCACCTCAGGGTGGTCATTATTTTACATAATTCCCTGTTGAAGTAAGTTTGCTCTTCTGTGTTATTTTAAAATACTTTATTTCATTTTGTGTATCTATTTGTTCACTTGTTTATTACCTGTCTCTCTTGATGAATGAAAACCAGAATCTGTGTCTAGTTTCTCACTCTATCTCTTTGCAAATAACAGTTCTTGTCAAGTACTAGATACTCAGTAAATATTTTGTTGAGAGAATGAATCACTGCTCATCTGGCTTATTCTGTGAATTCTATATGTATAGGTTGGGGAGTGGGGTTTAATATGTCTGGCTGGTTGAGGGATCCACTTCCTCAAATGTTTCTTGTTTTGGGTGGTCCTCCTGAAAGATTTGGTTAGAGGTTCTATGTGGTCACCAGATGGAGGCATCATTAACTATATCCCCTTGTTTTATGTGATTTTCCCCCCATGCTCTGGCAATTTCTGGCAAGCCTGAAGAGTGCTAATTTCACCTGTCAGCTATATCTCTGAATAAGGGTGGAACCATCATCTTGTGGAGACTTGGGTAGGATAAGGGTGACCACTCCATTCTCTCTCTTCAAGGGTCTTTATTGTGGCACTTACCTGGGTATCCATGTCCTTTTGCTGAGCAAGAGCCAGGTTCTTGGGGGGGTCCCTTGACACTCTCCCCCATAAGATAACACTTCACAAACTCTGCTCTTCAGAAGGTAATATCACGTTCACATACATGTAAGGAGCAGGGCTTGCTATGCTGACTCCTCTAGAATTCCTTTTTGGACTACTTTGCTGTAATATTCACATTTGGTGCCTCTAGGAGAGCAGAAAAGGGTCATAATAAGTAATTTGTAACTTTGTAATCCATTGGAATAGTGAGATAGATAATAATATTATAGCAAAGGTATGTTGTTTGTGTGCAGGCTTGCCAACCAGTCTGTACCAGTTTTGTGGAACTCATGCCTACTCTCCCTGTTGCTGTTCCTGGAGTTACCCTTAAAATTCCCATGAGAAGTAGAGGCCTAGAACACATAACTTCCCTCAAACTTTGTTTTTTCAGCCCAGCTGTTGAATAACTTCCCAGTGGAAGTCTGAAACTCCCTTTCCTCCACCTATGCCCTTTGCAACAGAACCAAAACTTCTTAAAGGCTTACCTCTTAGCACAAGTTGAGAAACAAGATAAATACGGTAGGGAGATTAAAAGCAAAAGATCTGTTGCAATCTCATGTCTTCATGTCAACACTCCCAAGATAATGGACAGTAACAATCAGAAAGTGCCTCCCATAGCTCTGTGCCCTCTCCTGGCAGAGGTGCTTTAAAAAGACACTGCCTCTTTTGAGATAAGAGTGTTCTGGCTCTGTAAGGACATTTCTCCTTGACGAATTTTGAAACTGTCAGAAGATAAGCCTGGTTTCCTAGAGTCACAAGAGTCTTTTTGCTGATGGGAAGGAATCTCCCTCTCCCTGAATCTAGAATATGCTTGCTCAAGTAAAGGCCCTAATTATCTTAATCCTTAAACTCAATCCCTTTGTTTACTAAACCCAAATACAATTCCATACTTAAAGACACTAGACAAAAAACTAGGTTAACCTCCAAATCTGGCAGTGTTTTTTAAACCCAACGAAATGCCTGCAGACACCAGTCACAATAAAAACTGCTGCAGCCCACAAATTGAAGTACTGGCTAGACCTTTTCTCTTAAACCTGTTCACAGCCAGTCATGGTGTCTCAGGTCTGTAATTCCAGCTGCCCAAGAATCTGAGGCTGGAGGATCACTTGAGCCCAGGAATTTGAGGCTGCAGTAAGCTATGATTGCACCACTGCACTCCAGGCTGGGTGACACAGCAAGACCCTGTTTCTAAAAAATAATACTAATAAAAAGAAAACCGTTCACCTGAGCTATTCTGAGACACCTTTTCCTGCTTTTCCATCCTGTATATTGATTTCCTGAGATTTCCAGGCTTATGCATGAGGCATTGGGTTTGAGGGTGAGAAAAAGCTTCCCTGTCCTTTCAGATTAGAATCCAGTGAAAGCAAAAGACACAAAACATTTAGCCATCAACATAGCAATAATTGGTTTATTCAAGAATCATCAGTGGAATCTATAACCAATGTGTCATGGTTTGTTGTTAAACAGGTTCAAATTATCTACATATAGGTTATGTATTAATTATAAAAGGAAAATGATTGCTTTACTGTAGAGAAATCACTTTAGCCAAGTGAAGTTAACATTATCTCTAATGGGACAAACTGACATCATGTACTTCTGGATGTGATTAGCTAAGAGAAGTACCCATCATCTGTGTAGCAGTCTTGACCAAGAACGAAAACATAAATTCAATAAGGAGAACACAATCAGATGACCCACATGAAGAGGGCATTCACAGAACAACTGAATTGTGGTCTTCAAAAATGTTCATATCATGAAAGCCAAAGAAAGGCTGAGGAGTTGTCCCAGATTAAAGAAGACGAAAGAGATGTCACAATCCAATGCAAGATATAATCCTGAATTGGAACCTGGATTAGGAAAAACAATGGTTATAAATGACATTTCTGCAACAATTGGCAAAGTTGGAATATGGACTCTATAATAGGTATAGTATTGTGTCAGTACTAAATTTCTTGAATTTTATAGCAGTATTGTGATTATATAAGAAAGGTCTTTGTTCTTAGCATACATATACAGAAGAATTCAGGAGCGAAGATTCATGATATACTCTCAAATGATTCTGAGAATATGCAAATATGCAAATATTTATGGTGAGAGATAGAGTGTATATGAAAAATACTAACAATTGGTAATTCTAGATAAAGAGTATATGGACATTTATTGCTTTATTCTTGCAATTGTATGTAGTTTAACATTTTTCAAAATAAAACATTAAAAAATAAGTTGAAAGAATAACAAAACTAAAAAGTAAACCTAAAAAAATAGATACAAGACTCAGATTAAAATATCAGCATTATTACTGGTAAAACTGGATTGGAAAACATGAAGGGTAAAACATAGATAGATAGATAGATAGATAGATAGATAGATAGATATGCATTTTGCTTTCTACTTCATCTGGAAGTGATTTGCTAAAGACAGAGTTACAGTCAATCCTAAGTGTCCCCCAACCTGCTCACCACCTTCTCTCTATGAGAAGAGTGTACTTCTCTAATGGGCTTAACCACATGGAGTATATTCTGTTGTTCTTTCTGTAACATATTATATTTTATATTATGTATCACCTGAAACATATCTACAATAGCTTTTAGAGTTTCTATCCATTTTTGAAAAGTCTCTTTGTGGTATTTAAAATAGTCAAACTTACAGAATCAGAGAGTAGAATGGTGGTTTCTAGAGGTTGGAGGAAGGGGAAAATTAGGAGACACTGGTTAAAGAGTACAGAATTTCAGTTATGCAAGATGGATAAGTTTTGCAAAATTTAATGCATAGCAATGTGCCATAGTTAGCAATATTCTATCGTATATTGAAATTTCCTAAGATAGTAGATTTTTACAGCCAGGAGCAGTGGCTCACACCTGCAATTCCAACACTTTGGGAGGCTGAGGCAGGTGAATCACAAGGTCGAGAGTTAGAGACCAGCCTGGCCAACACAGTGAAACCTCGTCTCTGCTAAAAATACAAAAGTTAGCCAGACACAGTGGCATGTGCTTGTAATCCCAGCTACTCGGGAGGCTGAGGCAGAAGACTTGCTTGAACCAGGGAGGCGGAGGTGGCAGTGAGCCCTCCAGTCCAGGCGACAGAGTGAGACTCCATCTCAACAACAACAACAAGCTCTTTAGTTTAATTAGATCCCATCTGCCTATTTTGGCTTTTGTTGCCGTTGCTTTTGATGTTTTAGTCATGAAGTCCTTGCCTGTGTCTATGTCCTGAATGGTGATGTCTAGGTTTTCTTCTAGGGTTTTTGTAGTATTAGTTCTTATGTTTAAATCTTTAATCCATCTGGAGTTAATTTTATTGGAAGATGTCATGAAGGGGTCCAGTTTACAGCTTCTTGCATATGGCTAGCCAGTTTTCCCAACACCATTTATTAAACAGGGAATCCTTTTCCCATTGTTTGTTTTTATCCAGTTTGTCAAAGATCAGATGGTTGTAGATGTGTGGCGTTGCTTCTGAGGCCTCTGTTCTGTTCCATTGGTCTATATCTCTGTTTTGGTACCAGTACCATGCTGTTTCGATTGCTGTAGCCTTGTAGTATAGTTTGAAGTCAGGTAGCATGATGCCTCCAGCTTTGTTCTCTTTGCTTAGGATTGTCTTGGCTATGCAGGCTCTCTTTTGGTTCCATATGAAGTTTAAGGTGGTTTTTTCCAGTTCTGTGAAGAAGGTCAATGGTAGCTTGATGAGGATAGGGTTGAATCTATAAATGACTTTGGGCAAATTACTTTGGCCATTTTCACAATATTAATTATTTCTAATCATAAGCATGGAATGTATTTCCATCTGTTTGTGTCCTCTGTTATTCCTTGATCAGTGGTTTGCAGTTCTCCTTGAAGAGATCTTTTACATCCTTTGTTAGTTGTATTCCTAAGTATTTTATTCTTTTTGTAGCAATTGTAAATGGGAGTTTGCAAATGATTTGGCTCTCTGTTTGTCTGTTGTTGGTGTATGGGAATACCTGTGATTTCTGCACATTGATTTTGTATCCTGAGGCTTTGCCGAAGTTGCTTATCAGCTTAAGGAGGTTTTGGGCTGAGATGATGGAGTCTTCTAAATATACGATCATGATGTCTGCAAATAGGGACAATTTGACTTCTTTTCCTAACTGAATGCCCTTTATTTCTTCTTCTCTCCTAATTGTTCTAGCTAGAACTTCCATTACTATATTGAATAGGAGTGGTGAGAGAGGGCATCCTTGTTTAGTGCCAGTTTTTAAAGGGAATGCTTCTAATTTTTGCCCATTCAGTATGATATTGGCTGTGGGTTTGTCGTAAATAGCTTTTATTATTATTATCTGTTGGTTCCCAGCAACCAACAGAATGGGAAAAAATTTTTGCAATCTACCCATCTGACAAAGGCCTAATATCCAGAATCTACAAAGAGCTAAAGCAGATTTACAAGAAAAAAACAAACATGCCCATTTGAAAGTGGGCAAAGGATATGAACAGAAAGTTTTCAAAAGAAGACATCTATGTGGCCAACAAACATACAAAAAAAAAATGCTCATCATCATTGGTCATTAGAGAAATGCAAATCAAAACCACATTGAGATACCATCTCACGCCAGTTAGAATGGCTATCATTAAAAAATCTTGAAACAACAGATGCTGGAGAGGATGCCGAGAAATAGGAACACTTTTACACTGTTGGTGGGAGTGTAAACTAGTTCAACCATTGTGGAAGACAGTGTGGCGATTCCTCAAGGATCTAGAAATAGAAAT
>CAUYQU010050028.1:0-67108 GCA_963574635.1 Cheracebus regulus | reverse complement strand
GCCTTTTTGCACTGGTTTCTTCCCATTTTTGTGGATTTATCCACCTGTCGTCTTTGTAATTGCCGACTTTCAGATTGGGTCTCTGAGTGGACGTCCGGCTTGTTGGTGATGAAGTTTTTTCTGTTTCCTAGTTTTCCTTCGGGGGGCGCCCCTTCCCCACAGAGCTGGGCCTTCTCAGGTTCAGCTGTGCTTGCTCTTGGTCCTCAGCGCTTCCAATTGCTGTTCTCCTTGTGGGGATGGGACCAGCGGAGCCCGACTAAAAGCGGACCTAGTTCCGTACGCTTCGCACTGAGAAGCGCTGCGCCGGCCAAAAGAGTCGTGCTGGCGACCCGTGTGGCTCCTTTGCCAGGAATCTCCCAGTCTGTGGGCATCAAAAATTCATCTGCAATTGCGGCATCCACTCACTCTCTACGCTTTCACTGGGAGCCACAATCCTGAGCTGCTGCTACGTGGCCATCTTGGATCTCTCTCCGCCTGGTGATGAAGTTTTTCTGTTTCTTAGTTTTCCTTTGGCAGATGCCCATTCCCCACAGAGCTGGACCTTCCCGGGTTCACTGTGCTTGCTGTGAAACTCTCAGTCCTCAGCACTTCCAATTGCTGTTTTCCTTGTGGGGTTGGGACCAGCCGAGCCCGTCCGTCCCGTATACTCCGCACCGGGAAGCGCCACGCTGGGGCACCAGCAAAACAGCCGCGCTGGCCAAAAGAGTCGCGCTGGCAACCCGTGTGGCTCCTCTGCCGGGAATCTCCTGGTCTGTGGGCAACAAAAATTCGTCAGAAAATGCGGTGTCCACTCGTTCTTTGCACTTTCACTGGGAGCTACATTCCTGAGCTGTTGCTAATCGGCCATCTTGGATCTCTCCTCTCAGTCATATTTCTTTGTGTGTCTTACTTTTTTGGCATAGGTATTATCATACAGTTTCAAAAACTAGCAACCTTTATATAGTGAAAGTCTTTTATTTACCTTTTATCTGCCCTGGTCCCTCCCTTCTTTTATTAATAAGCAATGTGTTCAATTTTACACATTCTTTCAGAATTTCTGAAAGCAAATATAAATTCTTCTTCCTTACCCTCCTCAAATTTGGACAATAAGGTAGCGTATTATAATACTATTCTGCAACTTGCTTTTTTGTTGCCATAAAAAGATCTTTTACTCTCAGAAAACAGAATATTTTTTATTCTGTTTTATGGAGGCATAGAATTTCACTATATGGATATGCCATAATTTATTCCAGTGGTACGCTATGAGGACATTTGGGTTGTTTCTAATTTTTGGTATTACAAATAATTTGTGATAATCTTATACACATACAATTTTGCACGTGTAAGTGTATTTTTGGATACATTTTTAAAAAGTGAAATTGCTAGATAGCCCAAAAGTTACAGGCATTGATTGATGAGATAAATATTTTTGTTTTCCCAAAATGAAGCAGGGCCATATTTTGAAAGAATGCATTTGTATTCCCTAGAAAGTATTTATCTGTGGCATTGGGTTTCAAGCTTTTTTTTATTGCATTTGTCTAAAAAATATTTTACATTGTGTTCAATATACTCAAACACAATTAAAACAGAATTTTCACAAAACTGTTTTACCCTTTCACATGTGATACACTGTAGTATTTTTCTTTTCTGTTCTTTAAAAACACTATTGGTGACAATCCACTAAATTAATCTCGTAACTCACTGTAAGGCATAACCATCTTTGTGAATACACTGATCTAGAGTTTAGTTGACCCACTCTGTTATGTATGGTAGAGGAGGATCCGTAGTTGGACTATATAGTCTCTCAAGAATTCCCTGTAATTCTCTTGCAGGTCAAACAAATAAGCATGGGTTTTAGTAATTTTTATAAAGTCTCTTAGAAGTGATATTTTGTTGTCTTATTTTAAAATAATAGTATATGTTGGTATACTATCTATGTAGAGATATAAATATAGATATGTAAATTGGGTTTGGGCATAAACCAGTCAAGCAGTTTCTTAGGGATAAGTAGAAGAGGTAGAATGTTACATACTTTTTACGTAATACATAATTTTTATGTATTCTTAATGTGGAAAATTCTGTCATATACTAAACGTCTGATTATGTTTAGGGTTTTTAGTGCTTAGTGTCAAGAAGATTAAAAAACATATAAAAGCTATGTTTTGAAACTACTTTTTTTGGTTTTAAGAACAAATGTACCAGGAGCTGTTACAATCTAAACTAACTTGGTGTTATACTGGCAACTGCAGTGAATGAGTATAGAAAAAGGTAATGTGACTAATAGTTATAATATATGGTAGAAAACACATGTGGAACTTATTAAATTATGTGAGTAGAACAATTTATACCAAGCTTCTATTGTAGAGATAGTCATTGTGCTTAACATGGAGCATCTTAACTGTTATTTGATTTATAAAAATTCATCAACAATGCAGTTCATAGCTGATAATTATAATTTAATCAAAATGACTCAGCCGAAGCAAGCACAGAAAAAAAAATCACAGAGTATTTGCTCTACACCATTTACTATGCTAGGAATTAGAGAAACAAAGTTGAGAAAAATAATTTCTGCCTCATAGTAGTCTTATATTTTAGAGGAAATTACTTCTTATATTTATCACTTGGCACTTTAGGGAATACAAGTGATTTCATCTGATCAGGTGAAGTATTTGTCAAGTATTTGTCAACCTTTAATAAAGGTGAGTAATGATGCTTAGGTTGGGACACTAATGTAATATGTGGTTGATATTTCAACCTCACTGTTTTAGACCTTGGATTGGAATATAGAAATAAGTATGAGTGATTGAGTCAATTTTGGAAAAGAACATTAATTCCATTGTTTCATACATTCAACAAATGGTTACTTATTTTCTTGTTTTTATGCTTACTAAGGATAACTATAGAGAATAAGACATTAGGAAAAAGACTAATGTCCTTTCTCTTCCTCAAAGACTCCTCAATATGTAGTTTTGTATTTAATTTTTAAGTCAGGATCTTGCCTTGTCACCCAGGCTAGAGTGTGGTGGCATGAATGTGGCTCACTGCAGCCTTAAACTCCTGGCCTCAAGCAATCTTTCCACTTCAGCCTCCCAAAATGTGAGATTGCTGGCAAAGAGTCACCGTACCTGGCAATATATTTTATCTGAATTTCATGAACTTCATATTATGGCAGGGTCTTTTAGACCACATTAAGGATTTTTGAATGTCGCCCTAAGAGATTTTCCCTCAATGCAATATGCTATTGTTATGACAGTATATTTATCAATTTGTAAACATTATGTAAGTTAGCTAGGCACTCTCCAGAACTGCACTGTTTGATAAAGTAGCCATTAACCACATGTGGCTGTTTAGCAATTGAAATATGGCTAGTCTAGATTGCAATGTGCTTTACTTGTAACGTATAGTAATTAAAAAATTTCATATTAAGATGATATTTTAGATACATTGAGTTAAATAAAATACATTATAAAATTAACTTCACCTGTTTTTGTGTTTTTTAATATTTCTGCTAGAAAATGTAAGTATATATTATATGACTTTTAATATATTTCTATTGGACAGTGATGAATTTGTCTAGGAGTATTTAAAATGTTTTAAAATATCTTTGAGTTGTTTATTTTCAATTTGTAAGATTAATTTGTTTGTTTCTTAATATGTAGTCCCCACCTTTAAGATTTCGCTATGACTAGGGTGTCTGATATTTTATCTTCTATTGTTCTTATTAGAGTATGAAAGGTTATGGTCTAAGCCTTGATTTCTAAGTTGTTTATTTATAACCCAAATACGTTTTTCTATGGAAACAAACTGGTCAGATAAAGACACTTGCCCTAGTATGTTAAATAGTTTACCTGAAATTGTATTAACATACCCATAAACCTACCTGTCCCAACATCTCTAAGGCCTAAACTGAAGTCCTAAACTCTCTACACTTGTTTATCTGAATCTATTACTGAGAGATCCCCTGAAATTTAAAAAGAATGAGAATTATAGGGCAAAAGGTGGTTTACTATTGTAAAAAAACCTATTGTAAAAGAAAATATTGTAAAATATTGTAAAAAAGTTGCTGGAATGCCAGCAACTTGGGAGGCTGAAGCAGGAGGATCACATGAGCCTAGGAGGTTGAGACCAACTTAAATTAGATTTCTAGAAGGCTGCCTCAAGAGAGGTGATCTGAGTTAAGAATAAAATGACAAGAATTAGGCCACGAAAAAATTTGAAACCTCAATACACAGCAAGACTCCATCTCAACAAATAAAATATAATACTGTATTTTTTTTCACTTAATGTATATAGGATTTTTTCATGTTGTTTCATATTCTCCTTGATTACTGTTTTAATGAATGCATAATATTTCATTGAATAGGTATATCACAATTTACTTAACTGTTCCTCTAATTTGAGAAATCACTTGGTAATGAGGAAACCTGAAAGCTTATCATAGCTGTATATCTTGCAGTCTTCATCTTTTATGTTGGTCTTTTAAAATTATCTTTAAAATTTTTATCTACGTAATTACTAATTATATATTTATGTTAATGTGGTAAAATGTGTGTGATTCTTTTGCCCAAGTAATCATATGAATTGTTGAAGTAAAATAATCAGAATATATTAAACTTAACTTTTAGCTCAATTTCATATTTGTTGAATAGCCAAACATTTCTCAAATATGTGAGATCCATGACATTAGATTGGATACAGTTTACTGTTCATAAGCAATACTCTGATTACACTTCGAAAACTAAGGTATTCAATTTTCAGAGGCTGTTGCAGGATTAAATTTAAATATTTAAAAATATGCATTGTGTGTCACATAGCCTTTCAATAATAAAATTTATGTTATGTTAACTATCAAAACATTTTATTAAGATGATGAAGTTTAATCTTGTGACTACTTATAATAATGAATATGTAGTCTAAGTAGTATATTACAAAATTCCATTGATCACAAATTCAGTTGATAAACCATAATTGACAACAAGAAGTTTTCTAACAACCAAAATAAAGGTGCAGTGTTCTTATATAAAATCTTATATGCTTTATTCCTCAAAGAATCCACTAAACCTTTACCTAGTATCTATTAACTTCTTATTTTAGACGGAATTTAGAAAGATTACTAGACTACAAACTTTTGAAGTTTGAGTGTGCTGCTACTATGTAATTTTGGGAGAATCACTGTATTTTCTGAAAATGAATTTTTAAAAATCCTTCACCTTACCATGACTTTCAAATTCTGATGTAATTGCCTGTTTGAAATCTCTACTTAGATATATAATAGGTACTTCAAATGGAGTGTTTTTCTTTCTCAGTCTGTCATCTGAATCTTCCTCATATCCTAAAAACTATTTTTCACTCAAGAAAAATATCATCTTTGATTTATCTTATTTTTTCCACCATCTTACATTTAAGTCATCATCAGACCCATTGACTGCACCTCCAAGAGATAGCCTCGTTCCTGCTACTTCTCTCCATTTCCTCTGCTGACACTCCGGTATAAACCAGCATCACTTTTCACTTGTGTTACTGCCATAGTTTTATGCTACTTCTCAGTCTTTTTCCCATATGGTAGCCAGAGAGAGCTTTAAAAAATTACAAATTATGTTATATTATTCTTCTACTTAAAATCCTGCAGCGAATCCAAGGTCTTTGCTATGAAGTACAATTCCTGTCTTTCTTTCCATCTCATGTGCGACCACTTATTCAGCCACTCTAATCTCTGTACAGTTCCTTAAACATTTGAACTTTGTCCTGATTTAGAGTTCTAGTTCTAGATCTTCATTCTGCCTAGAATGTACTGAGGTTGCAGATTTTTTCGTGGTCTGGTTCTTGTCATTTTATTCTCAACTCAGATCACCTCTCTTGAGGCACCTTTCTAGAAACCTAATTTAAGTTAACTGTTATGTCTTACTCCCTAATACACCATCTATTAAAATGTATTTATGTGAGCATTTGAAATAATTTTTAAATTAGTAAACATGTTGATTTTTTTTTGTCTCCCATGATAAGTAGAACATAAGCTACACGACAGCAGAGACTTTGTCTACCTCATTGAGTATTTGAATAGTTTGTGCCACAAAGAGGAGATATTCAAGAACTATTTGCCAAATAAATGAATGATTCCAGCTATGAATGAAAGATCAGAGATTTAAAAAAATATATCCTATTAGGAAAGCCCAATCAAAGTCATCTATTTTAGAGTGATTATCAAAAATAGTTTTATACGTTCGCACATACAGACACATATAGTCAGTACTTTAAGACCTTTGAATGAAAAAAATTGTCCAGTTATCTAAAAGAAAATCATCTGATCATCTAATGAATAATCTAAGTATGTTAAATAAGGTATTTATGTAAATTGTTTTATCTTTGATCTTATGACTTTTAAGTGGATTATGGCATGGAACCTGGTTTGTGAGGAATGTTAGAGTAGTGGGATTCCAGCATATAAAACTTGGACTGAGTGGGTGGAGTGGCTGTCATCACTAATTCTGAAATATTGAGCCTTAGCCACATCTTACAGGAAACCAGAGAAAAACTCTGAAAATTATGTAATGTGTGTCTTTGGTATCTATATGATTTATCATAAATATATGCTAAAATTTTAGTCTATTGTTAGAATATCTTAAGCTTATGATATTTACACTAGTTTGGGAGGAACAGCATGTTCCCGAGTTTATCTTAGATGCCTAGTTAATGCTTTTTAATTAACTGACAAAATAAATACATATGACTATTATAAACAAGGAGGTATGTTTACTATACATTTTTGTTCTTCCAGCTAAATACTGTCATCCAGTTTATTTTTAAAAATAGAGTGTGCACTCAAGAGTACCCTGTGTTGCCAGTATTTGATAAATGGATATCCAAAACATACACTTTCTATGGAATTTCATAATTGAGTCATCTTATTTCTGTAAGATCGGTAGTCTAGTGAGTCCCAGTAGGTATAGACAAGTGGTTGGAGGATGAAGCTGGTAATGCTGAAAATGTTTCTGCTCTGCTAAATATGAGATGCTTTGAAAATGCTTAGTAGTTAGAACCAATTAAAAGGGAAAATGGTAAATATTTAGAACGACTATCTGGACTAAACATAAAGCACTTGAGATAAATAATCACGAGACACTCAGTTTTCTGTTTAAAAGAAAATGCTGATTTGCTAAGAAATAATTTGTTTATCTTTATGTATTTATTAATGTATAAGATCAATATGAAATGTTTTAAGTTAGAAAGATGTCAAATATTTAGATGCAAAGATTATTAGCTGCATTTAATCAGGTATTGTGTGTGCAGGAAATATAAATAAAACAACAAATATTAGTATGTAGTTCTAAAGTTGAGTAGAGTTTTGCTAGAATACACATTTTTCCTCTTCTTAATCATTTGTTTTCTTAACTTAAAGCGTTTGTAAATATAATTTGAATATCATTTAAATATAAGAAATCTATTCATAATGGACATTAATTATTTCATGTTCCAGTAGCTTACAAACTCAATTCACAATATCACATATACTGAGACCTTTAATGATTTTTCTTATTGCTGTCTGAGCACATTCCTTTTAGTTTTACCAACAAGTTTGTTGCTGAACATTATTTCATTCATTTTCCTTAATTCAAAATGAAAAACAAAAAGAAACTTTATAAGGAGTGGTACAAAACGTGAGCTGTTTTAAATATGTTATGAAGTGTTGGAGGGTTTTACTTTTTTAACTTGCTGTTTCTATTCAGCATGTTCTGTTGATAGTGATGTGTATATATGCAACAATATTGTAAGGATTTTTTGAAATGTTTCTTTTGAAATAAATGTAGAGAAAACTAGCAAGATAAATCATCATCTATTATTATTTTAAACAGTAAATTTGGTGGTAATTTTTATTTGAGCTGGGACATTTAAGTCCCATCTGGGCCACAATTTATTAGCAGTGTGGACTTGGGTAAGTTATTTAACCTCTCTAGGTCTCAGTTCCTTTTGATAATTTCTTCATGTAGTCTCTAAAATAACCTTTTAGAGATGTTTCCAGAGGAGTCTTTATAATTTCTTTTTTTTATATTGAATTTTTCTTTCATAATTTAAATCTGTCTTCTTGTTCTTGAAAGAGAAATTTATTATTTCTATGGTTTTAAACATTTTTCTTATTGTATTCCAAACTGCTTCTTCCTTGCTTAAAAGAGACCTTAAATAGTAACTGTGTCGCTTTAGCTCACAGTTACATCCCTTATGGCTGAAAAAGTCCATGGCTATTTCATTCAATAATTTGGTGTTCATTTAGTAACTTGGTAAATGAGTGAAGAAAAGGCCAGCTCCTTCAGTGTGGCATATGTGGCTCTTTGTAGTCTGCTCTTGGTCTACTTGTCCATCTTCATCATGTATGCTACTCCTTTTCACTAGCTCTAAGTGTTTTTCTAATATCCTGTTTCTTCTACCTGATATGGTATGCTTAGTGACTGTCTCTCCCTCACATACCTCAGCATATAGTTCATATCTTTACTACAGAAACCTAAATGATGTAATCTAATTTTAAACATACCTTTTTCTTCCTTTAAACCACAAACTAGGGTCGGGTGTGGCAGCTCACAACTGTAATCCCAGTGCCTTGGGAGGCTGAGGCGAAAGGATAACTTGAACCTAGGAGTTCAAGACCAGTTTGAGCAAGACCAGCAAGACCTTGTCTCTACTAAAAATAAAAAAGTTAGTCGGGTGTGGTGACATGCATATATAGTCCCAGGTACTCAGAAGGTTGAGGCAGGAGGATCACTTGTGCCCAGAATTTAGAGGTTGCAGTGAACTATGATTACTCTACCGCACTCAAGCCTGGACAACAGAGCAAGATGCTGTCTCAAAAAACATCAACAAAACCCAGAAACTAGTCAGTTTTAAGGATCATTTTAAACATGGTCTAACTTTCGTTATAAAAACAAATATTTATATTGACAGAACTCCTTAGTATAATAGCAATCAGTAAGTGATTATTGAATTGATTAGAATGTTATAAACCTCTATATGTGTAATAGGTTTTGTTTGTTAGTATATTCTTCTGATATTTTATTTATCTCTTGAACTATCACCTTTAACAGCAAAGAAATGTTTTTTACTGAAAGTTGAGTATAAGGCTTTTGCTAAACTGCTACATAATTTGTTTAGATGCAATTTAGTATTTCTTTGGAGGACATTGTGTATGAAGTGTATATCTTTAAACTTTTCCCCTCATTTAATTATAGTTCTTTTTGCAAGTAGCCAGCATAAAATCATTCAATAAAAATTTATTTAGCAGCCTATTATGTTCCTGGCAATTGATTAGGTACTGGGATAATACAAAGAGTAATAAAAAACAGAATCTTTAGTTTCAATCCAATGGGTCAGAAATACATATAAAGAACTCATTTCAATATTTGTGGTTAAGGATCATAATAATAATATATAAAGAGAGTTGTCTGAATGTCTAGCTGTTGAGAGAAGCTATGATATTTTCTTAAATCTTCTAAAATATGGTGAAGCATAAAGAAATAAAGGTAACAGTTGTTTAGGGAATTAGAACTGGAGATTGCTTTTGAGCTTGAACTTGAATGGTAATGAAGAGTCAATGAGAAGTCTTGGAACATTTTATAAGCTGGAATATGATATGATCAGATTTGTAGTTTAGGATAGTATACTCTGTTTCTTGTCATAAGTCTTTAAAACTGGAAATTACTGCATTCATTCATAGCACTATTTTAGTAAACATATAAGAATGAAATGACATATGACAGTAATGATAATAGCTACTGTTAATTTATTTTGACATATTTAACAAGTACCATTTCTGCATATGGTTTATAGTATATGATTTATAAATATTATCTAATTAAAGACTGTAATTCTGAAGTTATACTATATGACTTCAGATACTAGCTCTACCGTTTATAGCTGTGTGAACTTAAGCTTTTTCAAGTCTCAGTTTCCTCATCTATAAAATAGTCTGGTGTGGTTATAGAAGTAATTAAGATACTTTATGTAAAGGACTCCTATGCTTAGCCCATAGTAACCACTCCATAATTGTTAGCTAGTTTTAAATTAATTTTTGTAACTTCCTTATGTTATAAAGATAACACCTTTACCTTGCAATATTACCTTGCAGATGAGGAAATTGAATTTAGAGATTTTAAATTACCTGCAGGTCATACTTGCATTATTACCTTGCAGATGAGAAAATAGAATTTAGGGATCTTAACTTTCTTAAAAGTTATATTGCAAATAGTAGCAAAGCCAGTGTCTTAACCTGGGTATCTGACTGTAAGCCCAGTGTCCTGAAAAATGTGTTGTGCTGTCCTTCCAAGGCTGAGTGATCTCACTGGTATGCTCAGATATTTAATTGGCCTGCCTAAGAGTTTCTAGGCCTAGGAGATACTACTGTGATCTTTTCTAAGTGTATCTTTTGTCCAAATGAAAGCGTAAGTGTATATATAATAGATAAGTCTATGTCATCTAACTCATCTATGTTGTTACATGTCTCAATAATTAATTCTTTTTTGATGCTGTGTAGTATTCCATGGTATGAATATATAACATTTTGTTTATCCATTTATCTGTTGATGTGCATTTGAGTGGTTTTCCTGTTTTAGGCTACTACAGGTAAAGCTGCTGTGAACATTCATATAGATGTTTTTGTATGTACATATACTTCTTTTTCTCTTGGGTAGAGCTTCAAAGGGGTATGTTAGGTATGTGTTTGTTTAACGTTTAAAAACTTGCTAGGTTGTTTTATGAAAGTGATTGTACATTTAATTTATCTACCATCAGTGTGTGTGAATTCTAGTTTCTCTACATCCTCACCAATACTTGCAATTAAAAAAAATTAAATTACTAAACATTTTGCCAGCTGTTTTTATGTTAGCCATTGTAATAGGTGCATAATAGTCATTTTAATTTTTATTTCTTTAATTACTAATGATGTTGAACATTTTTATATGTGCTTATTTGACATCTATATATTTTCTTTGGTGAAATGATCGTTGAATTCTTTACCTGCTCTTAAAATTAAATTGCTTGTTTTCTTTATTATGGTGTTGAGTTTTTTATATATTTTACATATAACTACTTTATCAGATATATGTATTGTGAAGATTTTTCTCCCATTCTGTGGCTTCTGTTTTTATTTTCTTAACAGTATTTTAAAGATAATAGGTTTCCATTTTGCTTAAGTCAAAGTTACTGATTTGTTTATAGATTTTATTTTATTTTATTTTATTTAAGAAATCTTGGCATAACTCACATCCACAAAGGCTTTCTTCCACATTTTCTTCTACATGTTCTATACTCTCATTTTACATTTAGGTCAGTAATTCATTCTGAGTTAATCTTTGTTATGTGACACAAAGTATGGATTCAAGTCATTTTTTTAACCTGTGTATACCCATTTGTTCTAGCATCATTTATTCAAAAGGCTGACTTTTGTCATTTACATTGCCTTTCAGCCCTTGTTGAAAATCAGTTGACCAAATACGTGTGGATTTATTTCTGGATTATCTATTCAGTTCCTTGATTTATTTGTTTATGTTTATGTAAATATCATGGTATTTTTATTTCTCTAGTATTTTAATAACTTTTGACATCAGGTAGTTTTAGCTCTCTAACATTGATACTCTTTTTCAAAATTGTTTTGTTCCTTCTAGATTCTGTGTGTTTCCATATGAATTTAAAGTCAGATTGTCATAGGAAGGCCTGGTGGGATTTTGATTGGAATTGCCTTGAATCTGTAGACGAGTTTAGGGGAAAAAAAAGACATCTTAAGAATTTTATCTTTCATTTCTTTTAGCAAAATAGTATAGTTTTCAGTATACAGGTCTTTCCCTTCTCTTTTCATACTTATCCTTAAGGAATTCATAACAGAGTACTATTTCTACTGTTTAAAAAATTTGCTTTCAGATACTTCATTGCTGGTATATAGAAATGTAATTTTTTAGGTGTTAATCTTGTATCTTTAGCCTTCCCGAATTCACACATTAGCTTTAGGAGTTTTTTTTTTTTTTTTTTTTTTTTTGTAGATTCCATCTGATTTTTTACATAGACACTCAGGTCATCTCTAAATACAGATTTTTTTTTCTACCTTTCTTATATTAATGACTTTATTTTTTTTTTCTTTTTTCCCTTTTCTGATTGCACTCCAGTACAATGTTAAGTGGATAGAACCTCCAATACAATGTTAATTGGTGAGTGAGTGTAACACCCTTCTTATTCCTGGTTTTAGAGAAAAGCATTCAATCTTACCCTGTTAATATGATGGGAGCAGCTGTAAGGTTTTTGTAGATAGATGCCCTCTATCAGGTTGAGTGATTCTCTTCTACTTCTAGTTTGTTAAGATTAAAAAAAAATAAGTAAAAATAAAAATAAATGGATGTTCAATAATAAAAATAAATGAATATTATTTGATTTTGTCAAATGCTTTTTCTGCATTTATTAAGATGATCATAAAGTTTTTCTATGATGTATTATTATGTTGTTTATAATTTTTAAATTTATCCTTTGAGGGGTATTAGTCTGTGATTTTATTTTGTCTGACTTTTATATTTTATAGTGCTAGCTGCATAGAATGATTTGGGGAGTATTTCTTTTTTATATATATATATATTGAAATAGTTTAAAACTCCATGGAGTATTGATATTATTTTCATCTTAAATTTTAGTTGGAATTCATTCAAGAATCTCTCTGGCCCTGGAAGTTTTTTGTTTTTTTGTGGAAAGAATTTTAACCTCATTCTTAACTTCTTTAATAGATATGGGGTTATGTATTTGTTTTTGATGAGCTTTGGTAATTTGTGTTGTTTAAGAAAGTTGTCCATTTCATCTGAGTTGTCAAGTTTACTGGCATATACATGTTCATAATGTTCTCTTATTATTCTTTTAATTTCTATATTATCTGTAGTGATGCCACCTTTCTCATTCTTGATATGGATAATTAATATCTTCTCTTTTTTTCTGATCAGTCTGCCCAGAGGTTAATCAATTTTATTAATTTCAAAGAATCATTCTTTTCTGTTTTCTGTTTCATTGATCTTTATAATTATTTCCTTTATTCTGCTTTGGTTTTGATTTTCTAATTTTTTATTTTGGAAGATAAAGTCATTCTTTTAAAACCTTTTTTTTCTGTTTTTAATTAGTAATTTTTTAAAGTTTTATTTGTAATTGACAAATAATAAAGGTATTATGTGATGTTTTAATGCATGTATACATTGCATAATGATCAAATGAGGTTAATTAGCATATTCATTACTTTAAATATTTGTTATTTCTTTGTGATAACATTCAAAATTCTTTCTTCTAGCTATCTTGAAATATACCTTATTATTTGCTAGAGTCTTCTGTAATAGCACAACAGAAATTAATCATCCTAACTATAACTTTGATCTAATTGACCAATCATTCTCCATGCTTTTCTTTACCCATCTTCTGTGGCTTCTGGTAATCACTGTTCTACTCTCTACTTCTATGGGATGAATGTTTTCAGATACCACATATGAAAGAGATCTTGTGATATCTTCTTTTTTAATATAGTAGTTACTGCTACAGAATTTCCCCTAAGTATTGGTTTAGCAGCCTTTACAAATTTTGACATAATAAATCTTTATTTCTTTTCACTTAAGAACACTTACTAATTTCTATTTTGATTTCTTCTTTCATCAGTGGTAGGAAGTGTGCTATTTTAGGAGTTGTGCTATTTTGTTGCAAATATTATATATTTTCTAAGTATCTTTATAATAAAGGTACCTGATTTAATTCCATTGCAGTCAGAGAATATGCTTTGTATGACTGTCTTCCTTTTCAATTTATTAAGACTCGTTTTTTGATCAAGAATATAGTATAACTTAAATGTCCCAAGAGCAGTGGAGGAGAACGTGTGTTTTACTATTAGATGATTAAGTGTCAATCAAGTCAAATTGGCTTATAGTGCCATTCAAGTCTATGGTAGCCTTGCTGATTTTCATGCCTCCTTGTACAGATTTTGAAGAGTGGTATTGAAATCTTTGCCTATTTCCCTTTGTATGTCTTCAGTTTTTACTCATGTATTTTAAAGATCTGTTACTAGGTATACAAATATTTGGGACTGTTATATCATGTTGATTAATTTACCTTTTTGTCATTGTTCAATGACTTTCTTTTTTGCTGGTAATATTCTTGGCTTCAAAGTTTATTTTCTTGACATTAATACAACCATTCCAAATTTCTGCCAGTAATGCCATCAGTGTTTTGTTTACTCTCAGATCTTTTAGTTTTCATCTAAGACTTTTATAGGAAAATTTTAGGAAAAAATTATTTAAGTACTCTGCATCTTAGTTTCTTTCTGATTAAGGGACACAGGAATATCTACACCATAGAATTGTTTTGAGGATTAAACAAGGAAATAATATCAAAGATTCTACACCTGCACATGTTGCAGTACAAACTCTGTATAAGTGTAGTTTATGGCTTTTGTTCTTACTGTTACTGCTGCATTTTTTTTAAGTTTTTTAAAAAACACATGAAATAGAATTTGCTACTGATTTGTATCTTCAAGAAGTATCTTGTTTGCTGTCTAGTCATCTTTAATCTAGACTGGATAAATTAGAACATCATCATGAAATTTGTAAATGAATATGAACTCAAAAAATATCTGTATTTAATTTTGTTTTTTTACATTACTAATTTGCCATCTTTTTTTACTTAAGAATTGTATACTAAAATTTAGGTATAGTATAATCATATTTTCCAAATTTAATGAGTTACCATTTAAAGTATATTAGAATTGAACAATATTTTTCAGTTATTCTCAACTGCATATACTTCTGTTTAAGTAAAACACACATTGTAAAACTACAAATTAGTCTCTTTAAAAAAAAAACAACCGAAATAAATGTTTGCAGTGAATAATTTGTGTGGGTCCTTCACATTGTTGTTATTTATAATGGGTAATATTTTTCTTTTTTAGATTGGACAGCTGGCTTTTAAAGGAATGAAGAGACTCAACAGAATCCAGTCAATAGTGTTTGAGACTGCCTACAACACCAATGAGAACATGCTGATCTGTGCCCCTACAGGAGCTGGAAAAACCAATATTGCAATGCTTACGGTCTTGCATGAAATTCGCCAGCATTTTCAACAAGGTGTTATCAAAAAGAATGAATTTAAGGTAGGTAAATAAATCAGACGACAGCTTTTTAAATTGTAAGGAACAAAATAAATTTGCTGTAGCATATATTACATGAAATTTGAAAGTTCTTAAAGATATTGTACTTAAAGTCAGATAAATAATACTGCTTGATTTATTTCAGTACTATTAAGGCAGTCCTTATTTGTGTTATGAAAATTCTATTACCATGTAAGAAACTATGAAAATACATTTAACTTTGAAACCAAACCAATTTTCAAAGTGATGCAGCTGTGTAAACCAATTCTATTTGTGCTTTAAACAGATACACACATATCTCACAAAGATAAGACTTTTCATATCTTTGATATGATACACATATATCTCACAAAGATAAGACTTTTCATATGTGTGTAACAGATACGCACATATCTCACAAAGATAAGACTTTTCAATCTTCATCAGTTAAGATTTTTCACTGGAAGTAGTTAGAATCATATTTCACAATAAATTGTGACTTGTCTTAGCTACTGTGAGACAAATGATATTGTAGTGTTTGCTCATTAATCAAGCTAGTGTTCTTTGGTATAGATTGTATATGTTGCTCCAATGAAAGCCTTGGCAGCTGAAATGACAAATTACTTCAGCAGACGTCTAGAACCACTTGGCATCATTGTGAAAGAATTGACTGGTGATATGCAGTTGTCAAAAAGTGAAATTTTACGAACTCAGGTATGTTGTTTATCTAGATTTTTTGTTTAGTACCGTTCTTTTTTTTAGGAATTCTGAAAATTATTAAATGACTATATCTTAAATAACTAGAATACTTAATACAAACATAATGAACTTTTATTTGTAACCACACCATATCTCTATACTGCAAAGAGCTTTTTCTGGTACTTTGTTTTCTGGTATCTCTTATGATTCCTGTGATTCTTACTGCATCTTGAATATTGTTAGATTCCAAGTATATTGGCAGTGAGGCTGTTCTTTTAAAACAGTAGGGAATGAGGATATAGGTAAGACTAGAGTTTAATTTTAAGAGGATTGAACTATGTAGATCTTAAAATGATTGCACTAGTATCCCAAACCATTCCATAAGAATGGCTTAACATACAATAAAGCTTTTTGGCTATTCATTATTTCATCAAATGCACAGTTATTATTATTAAATCATATACTGTGTATAGCACTATGTTAGATGAAATGAATGAATACATGACAACAAAGACAACTAAGATACACTTCCTGTTCCTGTCTTCAAGAATCTTATGACTAAGTAAGAAAAAATATTTAGATTTCAACTAGATAATTATTATTGAAAGCAATATGTAAATAAGGTGAGTTTCATTGTGTTTTTAAAAAATGAAATAGTGGATGACCAGATATTAATGGAAAAATTCATAGTTTGATGGAAAATAGATAATAGAACTTTTGAAACAATGGGTCGATATGATTTAATATATAATCAGAATGTGAATTCGTTTTCTAGGGCTCCTATAGCAAAATACCATAAGCTCAGTAGTAAAGACCAAAACTATCTGAGACAGGTCTCAATCAATTTTGAAAGTTTATTTTGCCAAGGTTAAGGTTGTACCAGTGACACAACCTCAGGTGGTCTTGATGACATGTGCTCAATGTGATTGGGGTACAGCTTGGTTTATACATTTTAGGGAAACATGAGACATCTATCAATACATGTAAGATGTACATTGGTTTGGTCTGGAAGGGCAGGACAACTCAAAGTGGGGGCTTCCAGATCATAGGTAGATGTAAAGATTTTTTGATTGCCAATTGGTTGAAAGAGTTATTATCTTAAGAAAGGAATGTGGAGACCAAGGTTTTATGCAGGTGAAACCTATCCATTCAGGGAGAATAGATTGTAAATGTTTTTTATTATACTTAAAGAGTCTGTTCTATCAGTAATTCCAAGAGGAAGGAGAGTATAATAAGGTATGTCCTGCTCTCACTTCCCATCATGACCTGATCTAGTTTTTTAGGTTAACTTTAGAATGCCTTTGCTAAGAGGAGGGGTTCATTTAGATGGTTGCAGGGTTTAGAATTTTATATTTGGTTTACAGTGTGTTAAAACAATGGTCTTAATTCTCTCACAGTACTGGAATTTAGAAGTCTGAGATCAAGCTGTCAGCAGAGGTAGTTCCTTCTAGAGGCTTTGAGAGCATATCTGGTCTATGCTTCCTAGTTTCTGGTGGCTGCTGGGAATTTTTGGGATTCTTTGATTTGTAGATACATCACTCCAAGCTCTTTTTCTGTCTTTATGTGACCTTTTCCCCTGCTTGTGTTTTCCCCTACTTCCCTTTTTCAAGGATACTAGTCATTGGATTTGGGGCCCACCATAATCAGGATGATCTCATCTTAACAACTTTTCCTTAATTACATCTGCAAAGACCGTTTTTTCAAATAAGTTCACACATATGGGTTGAATGTTTACATACCATCTCCCCTACCCCCAAACATAATTTATATGTTGAAGTCCTAGTCCATAAGTAATAGTGTTTGGAGGTGAGGCCTTTGGGAGATAATTGGATTTAGATTAGGTCATGAAGTGGAGAGGACCTGCATGATGGGATTAGGGCCCTTATAACAAAAAGAGATCTCTTTCTCTCTACACCTACCAAAGAAAAGCTATGTGAGCACATAGTAATAAAATGACTGTCTTAAAGCTAGGAAACCAGCATTCAAGAGACATCAAGATGTCAAACCTGGGTGGTCTGCACATGTACCCTAGAACTTAAAAGTATAATAATGAGAATAAAGTCCAAATTTTTTAGTAGGGGGAAAAAAAACAGAGTGAGACTCCATCTCATTAAATAACTAAATAAATAGAAATATTGATAGACTTAATTCACAAAGACAAAGCTCTTTGTGACTTGAATAGTATAAAAATTACAAAAGGAGCCCCAAAGCCAAAACAGTTTGAAAATTACTATGATAGGGGAAAGCTCCTTATATATGACATTGAATTTTTTTTATTGTCTATATCCAGCCTGATGTTCAACCTTATCTTGCAGATGCTTCCCAACATAAACTATAGCCAGGCCATTTTTGCTTTTTCTAAGATAGCATTCCTCCAAAAATATTTTCTTAAGTGATTATTGCTTTTTAGTAAGTTTCCTCGTGTGTTTTCTCCTTTTTCTTACTATCTTCCTTTATCTATTGACATTAGTTCAAATCTTGCCCATTGTTTAAAATCCAGTTCAAACCTTGTATTTACTTCTTCTTCCCTGAGTCCTATAGCACCTTTCATTTATATTCATAAAATAATACCTAGTGCACAAAGTCTGCACTTTTGGACCTGACATAGTCTTAAAATCTGGATCACTCTCAAGTAAAATTTTAATTGCTCTTGAACTGTATCCAACTATGTTACTGATACTAATGAAATAATATTTATGGAAAGACAAGGGAGGTAACATTTGAATTCAATTTATGAGTCAGTCACTATGCTAAATGCATATGTACAACTTCCCTGAGTCTTCATAAGAACCCTATTGGTTAGTATCTCCATTTTACAGGAGCAGAAAGTAAACCACACCCCACCCTCCACAAAAAAAGAATCTACTTAGATGTATATATTTTCAAAGATTTATGAACATCTGTTTTTTACTCATTTGCCCATTCTTGCACTTTGCTAGACTCTGTATCCTTTGTCAGTATTTTTTGACTGTGTAAAGGCAAGGACTATGTGCTTGGCCTCAGAAATAATTAATTAATTGAACCTCCTGTCTTGTGCTTGCTCTAATTCCTGATACTTGGAGGTGCTAATTTTTGTAGAACTGAAACTATATAGTCTCTAATCTTTTTACCCTGTCCTACCCTTCTCACAGATTCTAACAGATTAAAAACTCTTCTGCTGTCACTGCCTTTGAGATTAGGCTATAGGTAGAGTAAAGAATGTGGGAGTATATACATATTCAACTTTTTATGTGGAGCTTTAATTTCTTACTTTCCTCACCCTTAATTTTATAATTTCATAATAGCTTCTTAATTATTCTTATTATACATTTTTGATAAATAAGTTTCCCAATAATCAGCATTGATTAAATTATATATAATCTAAAATTTCCCTTGTCATTTGTTCTTTCTCTGTATTGTTAATCTTTTTTTACATATAAGAAGATAAATTAATCTCATTTGTAATTTTTTTTGCCATGCTGTTCTGATCATATTACTGTCTTGCTCATAAACTTTCATTGGTTCTTTATTGCTTATTGAATTAAGTCCAACTACCTAGCTTGTTAAGAATCTTGTATAAATTAAGTATAATATGAAATGTGATGTATTTTGTGGTTCACTAGGGACCATCAGGTATAGCAGTAGTTATGATTTTATTGAGGTTTGAATGTAAAATTTCCTTTTACAAGACAGAATTATGTAATTCTAAGATTTACTGTTAGGAGAAACAATCAGTACAGACAACAAATACTTTTTTGGTGTGCAGCCAAAAAGCAATTTTGTGCAACTTTGAAAAGCACCATAAATTTGTCATTGGTTAAAACACTGATCTACTTTTCCAACCTTATTTTTTGTGATTCTGTATCCACCATTGGTTTTAAACTTCTCCCTCTAAATGTATCCTTGATGAAGAGTTACTATTTTATAACATTTACTGTACTTTTCAGTGCTACTATTGCATAGTGTTCCTTTCAACATTAGCAAAAACACTGTTCAGAAATGTTAGAAAAGATTTCTCCTGTCCTGGTAGTAACTATGTGTTAAAGCAAGGCATTTTTTCTGAGTTTGAAATTGTTCTCTTCTTTTATATTTGTTTGTTCATCCTTTTAGGGGGAGGCATTTACCTGTATACCTTTGGAAGTTGAGATGGGTTATTTCAGGTTTTGTTTTTGTTCATTTTTTGGTTGAGGATAGAGGCAGATTCTGTTAGACCTCTTAGGCCCAAGCAACTGTGAAGGCAAATCTGAATTTTCTTTGTATAACTCTGCTAGATCAAAGCTCCAGTGAGTGTGGTTGACAGGGTATGGGTGCTATGTGTATGCATGAGCTGAGATCATAGGCAACGTTTGATGTCACATTGCCCTGATCTACTCTTCTTTCAAAGGGATTTTTCCTATGGTTTGTAGTCTATTGATTATTTCAATATATGGGATAAGGGTGGGAATAAACGGTAGATGAAGATAGGGGCAAATATCATATATGCCCAGGTTGCAGTTTTATCTGAATATCTATAAGTTATATGCTTAAGTCCCATAAATGTTCTGTTTAGTTCTCAGCCTGGCATTGGGCTTTTCTCTTTAAATTTCAAGCTGCTTTACTGGCTCTGAATCCCAGCTCTGAGATCTGATTTTGGGCACCTTTCACCAATTAAGCCGTGGTTTTCTCTCCTCTTTTTTGCAGCCATAGTCATGCATGTTGGATTATACCCTTGGGCCAATAATCTCCAAATTCCAATTCTTACTGGCACTTGCTGCATTTCTGCATCCTCTCCTCTCAGCCTTCTGAATAGCAGAGACTACAGGCGCATGCCACCACGTCTGGCTAATCTTTATGTTTTGTAGCAGTGAAGTATTGCCATGCTGCCCAGGCTGTTCCCAAACTCCTGGCTTAAGCAATCCTCTTGCCTCAGCCTCCTAAAGTGCTGGGATTATAGACATTCGCTACCATGCCAGGCCTTCTTTTCTTTCAGCCCTTAAACTGTATGCCACTTTTTTTCTGGCCTCTGTGGTTTCTGAAGAGAAATTTACTCCATTCAAATTATTGTTCTTTTACAGTTAATATGTTGTTCTTTTACAGTTAATATGTTGTTTCTCTTGGACTTCTTTAAAGATTCAAGATTCTTTCTTTATCTTTAGTTTCCAACAGTTTTATTACGATGTGCCTAGGTATAAATTTCTTTAAGTTCATCCTGTTGAGTGTTTGCTCAGCTTCTTGAATCTGCAGATTTATGTCCTTTGTCAAATTTGGGAAGTTTCTAGCCTCTGTTCCTTCAAGCTTTCATGTTTTCTCTTTTACTTTTTGGATTCTGCTGACAGGAATGTTAGCTCTTTTGTTATTATCCCACAGGACACCAAGATCTGGGTTTTTGTTTTTTGTTTTATTTTTCAATCTGTTTTCTCTCTGCTGTTCTATTTGGATGACTTCTTTGATCTATGTTTCACTCCACTGATTCTTTATTTTGCTGTCTACAATCTGTGAATGAGCTCTTCCAGTGAGTTTTTAAAGTTAGGTTATTATGCTTTTCAGTTCCAAAATTTCTATTAGGCTTTTAAAACTATCTTCTGTTTCCTTGCTGAGACATTTCTATTTTTTCATTTGTTTCAAGGGTGTTTGAAATTGCTCCTTGAAGGATTTTGATGATAATTATTTTAAAAATCTTGTTAGAACTGAATCCAGCAGCACATCAAAAAACTTATCCACCATGATCAAGTTGGCTTCATCCCTGGGATGCAAGGCTGTTTCAACATATGCAAATCAATAAATGTAATCCATAAACCACATGATTATCTCAATAGATGCAGAAAAGGCCTTTGCTAAAATTCAACATCCCTTTATGTTAAAAACTCTCAATAAACTAGCTATCGATGAAACATATCTCAAAATAATAAGTGCTATTCGTGACAGTCCCACAGCAAATATCATACTGAGTGGGCAAAAGCTGGAAGCATTCCCTTTGAAAACTGGTACAAGACAAGGATGCCCTCTGTCACCACTCCTATTCAATATAGTATTGGAAGTTCTGGCCAGTGTAATCAGACAAGAGAAAGAAATAAAGGGTATTCAGATAGAAGGAGAGGAAGTCAAATTGTCTCTGTTTGCAGTTGACATGGTTTTTTATTTAGAAAACGCCATCATCTCAGCTCAAAAACTCCTTAAACTGAGAAGCAACTTCAGCAAAGTCTCAGGATACAAAAATCAATGTGCAGAAATCATAAGCATTCCTTTACGCCAGTAATAGGCAAGCAGAAAGCCAAAGCATGAATGAACTCCCAATTCACAATTGCTACAGAGAGAATAAAATACCTAGGACTACAGCTCACAAGGGATGTGAAGGACATCTTCAAGGAGAACAGCAAACCACTGCCCAAGGAAATAAGAGAGTATGCAAACAAATGGAAAAATATTCCATGCTCATGGATAGGAAGAATCAATATCATGTAAATGGCCATACTACCCAAAGTAATTTACAGATTCAGTGCTATTCTCACCAGTCTACCATTGACAACCTTCACAGAATTAGAAAAACTACCTTCAGTTTCATAGGAAATCCAAGAAGACCCTGCATGGCATGGCTAAACAATAAGAACAAAACTGGAAGCATCACACTACCTGAGTTCAAACTATACTGCAAGAAATAACACCACACATCTACAACCATCTGATCTTTGACAAAGCCATCGAAAGCAAAGAATAGGGAGAGGATCTCCTATTCAATAATGTTGCTAGGAAAACAGGCTAGGCATATACAGAAAACTCAAACTGGACCCCTTCCTTATACCATATACAAAAATTAACTCAAGATGGATTAAAGACTTAAGTGTAAAGCCTCAAATCATAAAAACCCTAGATGAAAATCTAGGAAATATGATTAAAACATAGGCATGGGAGCAAAGACTTCATGACAAAAATGCCAAAAGCAATTGCAACAAAAGCCAGAATTGACAAATGGGATCTAATTAAAGAGCTTCTGCACAGCAAAAGATAATATCACCAGAGTGAACAGGCAACCTACAGAAAGGGAGAAAATTTTTGCAATCTACCCATCTGACAAGGGTCTAATATCCAGAATTTACAAGGAACTTAAACATATTTGCAAGAAACTTAAACATTTTACAAGGAAAAAACAAACAACAGCATCAAAAAGTGGGCAAAGGATATGAACAGACACTTCTCAAAAGAGGATGTTTATGTTGACAACAAACATTAAAAACAGCTCAAAATCACTGATCATTAGAGAAATGCAAATCAAAACCACGATGAGATACCATCACATACCAGTCAGAATGATGATTATTAAAAAACCAAGAAATAATAGATGCTGGTGAGGCTGTGAAGAAATAGGAACGCCTTCACACTGTTGATAGGAATGTAAATTAGTTCAACCATTGTGGAAGACAGTATGGTGATTCCTCAAGGATCTGGAACCAGAAATACCATTTGACTCAGCCATCTCATTACTGGTTATGTACCCAAAAGTATATAAATCATTCTACTATAAAGATATATACACACGTGTCTTTATTGCAGCACTATTTACAATAGCAAAGACTTGGAAGCAACCCAAATGCCCATCAGTGGTAGACTGGAAAAAGAAAATGTGATATATATACATCATGGAATACTATGCAACCATAAAAAGGAGTGAGATCATGTCTTTTGCAAGGATATGGATGAAGCTAGAAGCCATCATCCTCAGTGAACTAACACAGGAACAGAAAACCAAACACTGCTTGTTTTCACTCAGAAGTGGGAGTTAAACAATGAGGACACATGGACACAGGGAGGGGAATAACACACACCACGACCTGTTGGGGGTTCCGGGTTGAGAGGAGGAAACTTAGAGGATGGGTTATTAGGTGCAGCAAACTACTATGGCACACATACACCTGTGTAACAAACCTACACGTCCACACATGTATCCCTGAACGTAAATAAATCTAAAATGAAAATAAAAGTCTTGTCAGATAATTCCAGCATCTTTGTCATCTGAATTAGTATCTGCTACATGTGTCTTCTCATTTGAGTTGAGATTTTCTTGGCTCTTGGTAAGGATGTTATTTTCAGTTGCATCCTGGACTTTTTGAGCATTATGATATCAGAGTGCTTCCTATTTAAATCTCCTTGTTACTACCTGGGTGGGATGGTAGTCAATACTTTATTTACACTTTTTCCCACCCCTCAGTGCCAGTCTTGACACACACTGAGTTGGGAGAGGAGCACTTTCATTCTCTGTGGTATTTGAGGGGTGTTGTCAAAAAGATTCTGTTTCTCTTTGGTGCCTCCTGTCAGTCCTTTGTTTAGAAAGAGCAGTCTTACTTTGTTTAGGGAGTTAGTTCTGCACCCACTGACTTTCTGAGTTGTGGACTTCTGAGTTGCGGGCTTCTTCACCAGTGTCAGATACACAGAAAGAAACTCCAAGAACTCCCTGCCAGCTCTTTCTTTGAATCCTGATGTCCCTATTCAGTCCTACTTCTTTTTTCACTGTTTAGAGTCTTCTCATGTCTCTTTCATGCATTTTTTCTAGGGTTACTGTGTGTGATAAGCAAGAATAAGATGAAATATTTCTACTCCACCTTTTTTAGCCATATAGGCTTAAAATTACAAGATAGTCAACTTTTTCAACTTTCTCTGTGATTTGTGCCTTTTTTGTTCATTGTGGTTTTCTGAAAATCCCAGTTTATCCAAAGTGTATGAAGTTCTTCTACATTTTTCTTCTGAATGATTTAAAGTTTTATTTTTTAGATTTAAGTCTTAAGTCTCTCTGGATTTTTATTTTTACTTTTGCAAGAGCAGGATTATTATATTATTTCTTTACCTAAAGAAACCCATTTTGTCATCATCTCTCTAGGCTTTTCTAGTGAATTGTAATATTATCTTCATTACATTCTCAATTCTACTGTTGTAACTATTACTGAGCTGTATTTGTTGTTGTTGGTGGTGGTGGTGTGGGGTGTGTGTGTGTGTGTGTGTGTCTGTCTGTCTGTCTATATCTGGCCTTCCTTGAGGACTGCACTGTTTTAATTACTGTTATTTTAGAATAAGTCATGATTGTAAAGCAAATTCTGCCTACTTATTTCATTCTCATGAATTAGAATAGCCTTAGCTATTTACTGAACATTTTAATTTTGAAATTGAACTCTTTCATTACATCAAAGATCTGTTTGGGTTTTTATTAGAATTATTTTTCTGGAATACTTTGAACAAAGTTGACCCCTTTGCTATGTCATCTCTCCATCTATGAGCATTGCATATTTTCCACTTTTTAAGTATTTTTTAAGGCTTTTTGAAAATGTATTTCATCATGGATCTTATACATTTCTAAAGATTTATTTCCAGATATCTTGTATTATTTGTCACTATTTTTTTAAAAAGTTCTGTTATATTTTGTAATGGCTGTTGTTGGCGTATAAGAACACTTATTTTTTTATATTATATTCCATGATACTGCTAAGTATTCTTACTAATAGTTATAGATTATCTGTAAATTCTGTTTGACTATGTAGGCAGTGATATAATCTGCAAATTAAAGCAATTTGGCCCCAAAATTTTGAGAGAAGCACAGTGTTAAAATCAGATATTTTTATCATTCAATTCCCTTACTTTATATATATGTGTGTAACATTACTATTTTATATATTTCCTTGTGTCATTTTGTTAGAACTGTATGAAATACAAGGGTAGTCTGGGTTTCTTTCTCTTTTAGGGAGTTCGTAATATGGCATATTTTCTCTTGGTCAAATGTTTAGTATTGACAATTTTAGCATACTTGCTAAGATTCTTACTGTTAAATTATAGGCAGCCCTTGCTTTGCATGGTAGTGTGTGACCATATAAATGACAAGGTAAGCTGAAACCCTGCAACTTGATGTTAGCAGTAAATGAAAAAATGTTTACAGTGAAGTCTTGGGCAGCCCCCTATAATCAAACACATTAATGTTTTTACACCAAAACTTTTTGGTGTTTATATCAAGTATAAAAAATAATTTGTCTTTTAGAGGTTTTTTTTTTTTTAATTGGATGTACAATTATGGATCTGCATGATAAAGTGTCTGGGAAAATGCATTCATATTAACACATTGGGAAGCCGGAAACATAGCACTGCCTCTGGTTACTTTTGTAAGCTTTGGTAGGCATTTGGAGTCTCTCCTTATTTATGATCCTATTTATCAGAAATTCAAGAACCCTGGGTAACGACCTCCTCTAGAATAAGGTTTAGGTGTGAGGTAAGAAGTAATATAATTGTGTTTTTCCCAAAACATGAAATAAATTTATGATAGACATTTAATTTTATTTTCTATAACTAGCATTAATGCTAAAGCATGTATTAGTGTAACATGTAACATTTACATAGATTACATATGTAATATTACATTGTAAAATATCTACATTTTACTGTTAAAATCGATTTGCAATTTTTAAATGTTTCATTTTATTTTAATTTTTGAAAACTCTTTTATGTAGTTTGTATAAAAAACTGGGGTCAGAAATATTTCTCAGCCATATGAGTTGAGTGATTGAATCCATCTACCTTGAGGAAGATTGTGATGTAGTAAATTTGGATTTATGCAAGCATGAGGGACTAGCCTAAGGGCTATTAGATTTATTTGGATTATGAGTTAATGAAACTCTGATAAGTAATGGTACTTTCCTCCCACTAGAGTTTGAATTAGGGGAGCAAATAAGCACAAATATGTAAAATTTTTCACAGTCTGTTGTAGTGGTTAATTCCTCTAAGGTGAAGAAACCCAGACCCAAGGTGACCATTAGAACAAAGTGTACTTTGATTTGGGAATTACAGTTCTGGAGTGACTTTAATATCCACTGGCATTTCTACATACTTGATTGGCCACCAGTATTAGTAGGATCCTACAGATTTTACCTGTATCATGCCGGTACTTTGTTTGCTTTTGTTTGTTGAGCATCTAATGTTTTATAAAACAATGGTGAAGTATATATTGCTAGGTATTCATTGCCACAGAAACAGATGAAAAGGTTTCATAAACTATATTCTTTAAAAAGTATGTAATAATAAGGAGATGTAGATCTGGTTAGTGAGAATCTTATACAAGAATGGTTTTTAAGGATGGTAGGGTTAGTATTAAATGGGCTATTGCATTTCATGAGTCTTATGATACAGCTTGTATTTTTCACAAATATTGGTGTTTAGCTCAAAATTCCGTGATGGTTCCAGGGAAGCTATATTGTCTTGGCAGACATAATTCACTCTCTAAACAATCAGTTCCTCTAAAAATTAAACTTTATTGATAGAGCAGGAACTTCGTAATTCAGGCATATCAGGTTTCTTCTCCTAAGTCAGCCATAGAAACATTAAGGCATTCTCCATACCCACTAGTATCTGTGATATTTCTGATACTGTCTATTTGTTCTCATTATATACCTTTGAAATTTTTGAGGTTGTTTTATTAAATATCTGAAAGTTCAAGTTTCACTCATGATGTCACATGAACAAGCAAGTATAGAGATCTTGGAATCCTGAGCGCTTGATAAGTTGGATCAACTTTTTTTAGTTTCAAGTAGTTCTTGACCTGAAGCAAGTTTTCTGTTGTTTGGGGGCAGTTATTTTAGTCAGTTTTCCAGGCAATTTTTCTCAAAAAGGCTCTTGTCTCATAAACACTCCAATAGAACTGCAAATTTGCTATAAACCTAAAATACAAGTTTTGAGCTGTTATTTATAGGAATTGTAGAGAGCTGTATTTTCTGTAACTTCCCTGGTTAATCTATGTAGTTTCTCTTGACTTTATATTTTACACATTAAATATTAATTTTTATGTAAAAAATATTTGACATAATTTTACATAAAATTTATTTCTATATATCAGTACTAGAAATATATGTAATCTCATTTTTCAGAGCTTTGTGTCATTAAACTCATAGTTTTCTAAAGGAAATTAATTGTGCTTGGATTCATCATTGATTTTAACCTTGGTTGAATACATTACGTAGACATATTTACTACCTATTGTTCTTGGATAATCAAAGTCACCAGAACATTAGAGGGCATTCTTCTTTATTATAAATATTATTTTAGATCATATATTTTAAACTATTTTGAATCCTAAAGGTCATTTTCAATGCATGTTGTTACATAGTTGTACATTTCTAACTATAGCACTTTTAAAAATGAATTCAAATTAAAAGTTAGTTTTATTTTTATTATTTCCATGCCCCACAACTTGTTCTGATTCTAAAAGGATATTTTTATTGTAGAAAAGTTTTAAAATGCAGATTACAGAGACATTTAATATATACCCTTTTAATCATTTTTCTAGTAAAATGTTTAAAAACAAAAGTTGGTTGTATACTGTTTTGTTAAATGCTTTTTCCAGGGAATATTTTTGCATATTATTAAATTCTAGTTCATATTATGTGACATTTGATAGTTACAGGCTATCCACTGTCTTAGATATACCAAGTTAACTATGCACTTCTGATTACTTACTTATTAAGAATAACATTTTTCACTCACTGACTGACAGCAAATTGAACATTGTTTGACGGGGAAGAGGCAAAAAGAATATCTCAAAAACTAAGTTGATATGTAGGAGAACAAATTGTTCCCTTTTAGTATTAGAGTTGATTCTTCATGGACTTCAGGAAAAGGAGATTTCCTCTTACTCATATTTATCAATCACATTACCACAGATGTTTTCCGTTTTAGCCATCGGCATAAACTAAGCTCAAATATTCATTGGGTCCTGGGCCTTCAAAGAGTTCTTTGTCTTTTCTGCTACTGGGTGATAGGCATGTATATAGTGCAGTCCTCTACACTTACTCATAGAATGGGCTATAGGTTATCCACTTCTTGGTGCTCCAGGTAGAACTCTTTTTTTTTCTCCAGTCATGAAAGCACAACTGCATGCAAACTAATCTTGGATCTGCTATGTCTAAAAAAATTAAGATTATTTTCAAAGATAATACTTCAGTTCTCATTATTGTTTAATTTATATATTGTAAAATATTTCGTATATTTTAAAGAAATATTGAGCAAATGAATACATTGTATGAAAGATGTGGTGCATTTTGTTCGGGATTCAACAGCGTCTAAGCAGGCCCAGAACTCCAAAACTAACAATCTGAAAGAATAATATCTGTGCACTCTAGACTTTCCCATTTACCATAAAAATATTTTCACTGGATAGTGCCTTGTTTCATCAAGTTATAGAAGACTAAAATATTCAAAAACATTATGTTGTTTTACTGTTATTAGTTGGTACAATGTATGAAAAGCAATTTAAGGATAATGGTTGGCACATAATTGGTTTTCAACAAATATTAATTTCTGCTTCCTCATTATGTTTTTTATTTCTCCCCCTAACTTACTATACTTCATGAAAAATAGCCCCAAAGTATTGATGGGGCTTGATGATTGTGCTACATTAACTGTTCAAACTATGCCTGACTCTTACAATTCAAGGAGAAAAGAAAAGGTAGATGATTTTCTTCCCTGTTTAGAAATGGCAATAGAGTGAGAAATGGCAAATGTGAGTGGTTCTTATTTGGAAGTAAGTAGACTTCTCTTAGACTTATCCCTTTGGCAGGTCAGTAATCTGTAGAATTGATCCCAGGAGAAAACCTTTTGAAGACTTGATTTAAAAGAAGCCTCTTATTTTAAATTCAATCATTTGTCTAAATAAGAGGATAAAAGCTATTCATTCATTTCTAAATTTCAGCCTTTTTTTTTTTACTGGAAAAGAATATAATAATAAATTATATTCTAAGGAAAGTGCTAGATACTACATGATACATTTAATGCATGTATACTGATTGATCTTTAAACATTTTATATCAGCTTTATTGAGTATAACTAATGTACACAAAATGTATATTTTAAAAATACAATTTGATGAGTTTTGACATGTGTATATGTATGAAACCATCATCACAACAGAAATAATTCATCCCTCTTTCCTCCTCTTGCTGTTCCCAAACAACCATTGAAATACTTGTTGTGACTATAGATTTGTTTGCATTTTAAAAAATTTATATATGTGGAAATATTTATAATATTTATCTAGCTTCTTTCACTCACATAATTAATGTTGATATTTATGTTGTGGTATGTGTTAATAGTTCATTGTTTTGGTAGTGCTAAGTAGTATCAGGTTGTTTGATTATACCATGGATTGTTTATCTCTTTAATTATTATGGACAAGTGGCTTGCTTCCAGTTTTTGGCTATTACAAATAAAGCTGCTATGAACATTCATGTACAAATATTTGTATGGACTTATGCATTTATTTTGGATAAATACCTAGGAGTGGAATTGCTGGACATATAGTAGATGTTTTTTGAGAAACTACCGAACTGTATTCCCAAGCAGCTTTACCATCCACCAGCCAAGTATTCAAGTTCCAGTATCTCCATATCTTCTTCGATACTTGTATGGGCACTCTTTGTAATTTTAGTTGTTCTACTGGGTATATAGTATCATCTTATGATTTTCATATGTATTTCTCCAATGACTAATGATGTTGAGCATCTTTTCATGTTTTTTTTTTTTTGCAACTATATATTTTCTTTGGTGATGTGTGTATTCAAATCTTTTGCCCTCAGTGGAACCCTTCTGGCTACTAGAAGCCAGAAGAGATTGCAGGCCAATATGCAACATTATTAAAGAAAAGAATTTCCAACCCAGAATTTCCTATCTGGCCAAACTAAGCTTCATACGTGAAGGAGAAAGAAGATCCTTTTCAGAGAAGCAAATACAGAGGGAATTCATCACCACCAGGCCTGCCATGTGAGGAAGCAGTAAATATGGAAAGGAAAAACCATTACCAGCCACTACAAAAACACGTTGAATTAAACAGAGCAACGACACTATGAAGAAACCATATAACCAGCCAACATTATGATGACATGATCAAATTAATGCATAACAATATTAATGTTTCATGTAAATAGGCTAAAAGCCCCAATTAAAAGACACAGAATGCCAAGCTGGATAAAGAGCCAAGGTCCATTGCAGCAAACCACCATGGCACATGTTTGCCTATGTAATAAACCTGCACGTCCTGTGCATGTACCTCTGAACTTAAAAGTTAAAAAAATAAAATCTGAGTCCTGATCATAGAATGTTCAATTTATATTCTGTCCTCCAGGCTGGAGTGCAGTGGCACCATCTTGGCTCACTGCAACCGCCGCCTCCCGGGTTCAAGCAATTCTCCTGCCTCAGCTTTCCAAGTAGTTGGGACTACAGGCACACACCGCCATGCCTGGCTACATTTTTGTATTTTAGTAGAAATGGGATTTCACCGTGTTGCCCAGGCTGGTCTCGAACTCCTGAGCTCAGGCATTCTGCCTGCCTCAGTCTCCCAAAGTACTAGGATTACAGGTGTGAGCCACTGCACCCAGCCTCATTCCTCTTTTAAAGATACTTGAAATACAGTTTAGCTCTTCCTGAAGAAATGAGGATCTAGGCCACTTAGTTTAGCTCAGATCCAAGGGGAGCCATTAAGATCCCACCTTTCCTTAACAACATTCATTCTCAGGGAAATGATATCTGGACACAGGGAGTATCATCTCATTAGGCCAAGGGCTGGGCAGTGGGGGTACCAGTGCCTTTGTGCAAGTTGCAGTAAATATGCTTCTTTGCTTTTAAACACATTTAGATTTTTCAATGTGGTTAAATGTATGTAAACAGATTAGGGAGGAGAACATTTCTCTAATTCACAAATCCTATTATATATATATGACAGTGTCTTAAAAGGAACTTTTTAAACCTACATAGCTACGTAGTAGAGCTTACATTATATAAATCCTACTATTAAATGTAAATATACTTTGTTCTATTTTCTCATTAGACAAGAATAGTTATCACCAATATTGTGGTATCAATAATTATTACCTGCAAAAAATGTAATTCATCAAGAGTTACTGGAGTATGTTTCATGTGTCAGACCACCTCAAGGCATTGTGGATACAGTAGTCCCGAGAGTTACTGTTTCTTCCTTTGTTGTACTTGTGGGTGAATTGAGGGAGCAAGCAATATAGCATAGTTAATGCTAAAATAGAAAATGTGGGTATAGAGATGCCACAGAAGCATATGAAAAGGAAATATTACTAGGGTACATGGTTTAAGAAAAGCCTCCTCAATTCTTCAGGAGCTGAAGATTGTTGAGAAACACTTTTACATGTAGTTTTGTTTTAGTTTAATAAAAATTATATCATACTTTTTGTGTGCGTTTGTATAAAATGCATATTTTGTCTTTTTCACTTAATTTTATGTATGTATATAGAGATCTACCTTATTACCTTCAAAAGAACCTTATGAATGTTCATTGTGTCTGCCTTTTTCTAGGATGGAATTATGAAAGCAAGATTGCTGAATGTAGGGTTTGTGCATTTTCAATTTGATAAATGTTGCCAAATTTACCATCTAAAATAGCTCTACTAATGATGTTAAATAGCTCTACTAATGATATTTAATATCTCTATGAAAAGGAGAATTTATGCAAATTGATAATACAAGTACTGAATAAACTCTTCCCATAAGGGAAAAATGCAGCGTTTCAAAAAAATAAAGTAAGATGTTAAACATCACTATCAGTCAAACAAGTGCTTATTAAAGTACAAAGCTGTTTTCTCATAGTAAATTAGTAGTTAAAGATAATGAAAGTATTTTCCATGCAGGGAAACCTACAGTGTAACTTCAGCTCTCAACCATTGCAGACAGTGTTGTAAAGTTATTTTGGCAAGTGATTTCCTTAAATGAAATCAGGGTAATAATGGAGAGAAATAGTTGAATAGAGAATGGATATTGGAGTCTTGGGGTCCTAGAAATTCATCAGATTTAACCAGTTGTTCTTAAGTTGTAATATCAGATCACTTGAGGAACATTTTCCTATAACATACCCTGACATTTTGCCCTTTCTAATATGCTTCTACCCTTACTGAGAATTATGTCGTTAAAATAAAAAAGTATAACTTTTAGCAGCACCTTCCTACTTAACATATAACACACGACGTTTTTATTGATTTTAGGTTAACATAGAGTTTTTATACCCTGCTCTATAATTTTATTCTAATTAGGATTGGAGATAATGGTTCTGGTATCAATGTGTTCTCAGAAATAGAGATATGTTATCTAGAAGTAAAAGGTGATATTTTGTTACATCATTTCTAGCATCAACTAGTTTTGTTGATAAATTTGTTTTGTTACATAGGTATGTTTTGTAATTAAGCTAGTGTAGACATTTTGGGCTGCTACCTTGCTTATGATTTTATTCTTTCCCTGATGTGGCACCTAGTGGTTTCTCTGATGTGTCTTAACCAGTTATTAATTGGCCAGAATAGTGGTAGTAGTGATGGTGCTACAGGATTGGGGATAGGGACAGCAATAATAATAGCAGACACTTACATAAGCTTAGTATGTGCTTTGTGCTGTAATCATTTTTATGGAATAATTCCCTTAATCACAACAAACCTAAAAGATAAGTACTGTTTTAATCTCCATTTTACAGTTGAGAAAATTGAAGCAGGGAGAATTTAAGTTGCCTAAGGTCGCACTGCTATAAGTACCATGGCAGATACTCAAACTACTCAGTCTGAGGTTATAGTCTTTTTATAATAATTAGATATTACTGTAGTTAATAAAAAGTACTTCAGGTTTTGTGCTTTTTGAGTCTTGTTGAAATATCTGATATTTAGGTCATATCAAAAACACTGTTTTAATAAGTTATATTTAAGGAAGATGATATCAATACATAGTATCTATTTAATCTTAGTGTTTTCCATTGTTCATCAAGTAATGAGAATCTCCTTCATAATTGTCACCTGGGGGTAAAAAATTCTTCTCCCACTATCCAGAAGCTCTGCTTTACTTGATGGTAGTTACAAAAGCTTCCTTGCTCCCACATATCAGTTCTATCCCCAAAGAAAAAGAACAAGAAAAATGAGAAAGATTTCTCTGGGCATTACTAATTTGCATCAAATTGGACAACTCCCTCTGACAACATTATTGTAGCTCCTACAGGAACTATCAAGACAGGTCACAGTGTCCTTTGTCCCATTTGTGTAAAATTTTTGAGAGCATATGTATATACATATATATGCATTTTTTGTTTTTTTTTTAAAAGGATATATAGTAAGCAATGGTTACATTTTAGGGGAGAAGAACAAGCTAGTGGAGAAGAGACGGGAGAGTCTCTTTGTGATTAGAAAGCTTTACAAATTCATGCATTTTTAGATTTAAGAAATAATTAATGAATGAAATTGCTTTTAAGAGGTTGAGTGTTAATGTTGAGCTTTCAGATTTTATCTGAGGGAACTATAAGCAGTTGCCTCATGAGGTTGCTATTGCATTTATTCTGAAAGCATTGTTCTCTTAGTCCATTTAGTGTTGCTACAACAGAATACCTGAGATAGGGTAGTTTATAAAGAAAAAAATATTTATTTGGCTCACAATTCTGGTGACTGGAAAGTTCAAGACTGGGCATTGGTGTATGATGAGGGCCGCAGGCTGCTTCAGCTAACTAGCAGAAATGGAAAAGAGAGCCAGTGCAGGGGTTGGTTGGTGGGTAGGGTCCAGGCTCTTTTTGACTGCCAGTTCTTCTGGGAACTCATAGAGTGAAAATCTACTCACCCCTAGAAAGAGGGCATTAATATATTCATAAGAGATCTGACCCCATGATCCAAACACCACCCACCAGGCCCCATCTCCCAATATTGCCACATTGGGGAACAAATTTTACAGAACAAGATGGTCACTGAGTGAACATACTGTATCATTCAATCTCCAGAATGGTGTTCTATAGAAGAAACCGCTCTTAAAGTTTGATGCCAGAATAACACTTTTATTGAGGTTCTGTTTTGTCTCTATTTGAAGCTATGTGCCAGTTTTTCTTTCTCAATATAGTGTCAAAGCTTAGGGCAAGGTTTTATATATAATCACATATTATGTTTACTTTTGTCATATTTGCTTTTCTCCTTATCGCTTTACTAAACCCTATTTTTAGTGTATGTGAGCTTCTGTTAAGCCACTTCAAAACCAATGGCAAATAATTGTTCCTTGATCTTTTTTCCAGTGTTGTTAGATTGTAGGAAATGGAAGAGAAAATACAAAAAAAATGTATAATTTCACTTGACTCTACACTACAGTCATATTGGTGCTATATTAGTAATATATATATAGTATATATAGCATATATATATATACTGTGTATAATAGATAGATAGATAGATAGATAGATAGATAGATAGATAGATAGATAGATAGTACAGCCTATACCCTGAGGTATAGGCTGTGGCAGTGGCAGCTACTCCAATTGGGACAGCTGTGCCACATAGATGACCATTGCATTTCATAACATTGTGTATGAAAGAGTTTGGACCACATTTCTCCCCTGCTTTGCTATATTTTCTCAAAGTATAACTTCTAGTTTTCTTTGTATTCTAACCATAGACACATGTCTAAGGACATTGAGTGATTGGGTTAGTCACAAACTTTTATCAGGAAACTCTTCTTGGATAAACATATATTTTGGTTAAATTTATAGATGTACCCATGTTCTGTCTTTGTTCTTTGTCCAATTAAAAGGGAAATGATGTAAACAATTGAAATGGGTGAACAATAAGGAACTACAAAAATATTTCTTAATTACAGTCATTTACTGTAATTTGTTGATAAGATTTTAGATTCCCCCTTTCCTTTGTCTCTCTTTTCGAAAAGTGTACCCCAAATAAACTTTTGATTAATTATTCTCAAATAAATGTAACCTCTTAATATTGACTGGCGCTAATTTGAAGAGATAAAATTTTTATTATTTTGAGTCTTTTTTTGTGGAGAACTGCGGAATACATTTATTTAGTTCATCATACTTAAGGTATAGTAGTGTGGCATTGCAATATGACTTTATGACATTTTTTTTTTTAAGAAGGAGTCTTGCTCTATCACCCAGGCTGGAGTGCAGTGGCGCTACCTCAGCTCACTGCAACCTCCACCTCCCGGGTTCAAGCGATTCTCCTGCCTCAGCCTCTCAAGTAGTTAGGATAACAGGCGCCCACCACCACACCTGGCTAGCTTTTGTATTTTTAGTAGAGACTGGGTTTTGCCATGTTGGTCAGGCTGGTCTCCAACTCCTGACCTCAAGTGATCTGCCTGCCTCAGTTCCCCAAATTGCTGGGATTATAGGTGTGAACCACCACGCCCGGCCTGCAATATGACATTTTAAAGTGTTTCTTTTTAGTAGGAGATTAATCCTCAAAGTGGGCTTTACAAATGTGGCAGTAAAAGGTAGTGACTGTCAAGTGTTCAAAGTTTTGTTTTTGCTTTCAAATAGCATAAAAAAACAGTCTGATTTGAAAAACACAACTTTACAATAAACCAAGGAAACCTGTTTTCTATGAATATCCCAATTGTAAAGATTAGATCTCACCAAAGGACAGGTTGCTACCACAAATTAGTCACCTGTCAACAACAAACTGTCTTTATGAGTGTGAAGAGACGTTTTAAGTTGTAACAGATGCCTGCTCTATGAGACATTAATGGAAAGAAATCCTGGAGTATTGAAGATAAGTTAGAATGAAGAACAAGGACTTTATGATTTATATAAACAGAAATATAAACAATTTTGTATTTTTCTCAATTATATGTAATTAAAGTTTCAGGGTAACAAAGTATTGTGTTCCTTTTTTTTTACAAGCTTATGCTAATGAGGCTAGACTTCAGTATGTATATTCTGCGATTGATGAAGAAAGTCTTAATAAACAAAAGAACTGCAAAGAGAATTGTATTTCAGATGTAAACACACATAGTCTGGGAAGTATTTTTTTACATGTTCAGTTTTGAATAGGAGAACTTCTCTCTCCAATTCCCAGCATTTCCTGCTCTGTTCCTTCAAAGCTCTAGAATTTCTTATTAAATTATGCTTTGGTTTTTTGTAAATGTCAATTTGAAATTTTAGCTAAAAATAGTATCATATTTTTTTTCCTAACATGAAAATACCGAGATACATTTCAGGTGACACCCTTTGTGCTTTAGCTTTATCTGTACTTTTCAACAAACAATACGCTGTGAGAACACTTTGGTACTTGAATACATTTTTATTTTGTAATTGAAAGCCACCATCCTTGACATAAAAAACTCGATATTTGAGACTTTATGCTTTATGTGTGTGAGTGTGCATTCATGCATGTGAATTGATGGGAGAGAAGGGAACATAAAAAATGTTGAAGAGGAAGTAGTTGGAACTAACTGATTTGTTGTAGAGTCCCAAGGGGCAGGTATAATCTGCAAACTGTCAGATTCCATTATGGGGACTGTTGCTATCAATCAGAACTGACATTCGTATATCAGAGGTTAGTATAACTAATTATATGTATGTTTATGGAATGTAAACCATGTGACATTTTAGATTTAATCTTTAAATTAAAACATTCATATAATTTATGAGCTTATTAGTTGACTGAGTATGTGATTATGTATTTTAGAAAGGAAGACAGTATTTTTTAAATCTTGCAAGCTATTGCCTGGTCTACAACTATAGTGTTAGAATGTGATTTGTAACAATTCCAGGCTATTTTCACAGCAGAAGACGTGAAATGGGCAAGCATTGAATGTTGTTCTTTAGCTTAGTTAATAGATTCCTAACATTTTTCAACTAAATGTACCATATTTTATCAATTGTAAGATACATTTTGTAAATTTATTTGGTAGTGGGGTTTGTTTTGTTTTGTTCTGAGAGATGGAGTCTTGCTCTGTCTCCCAGGCTGGAATGCAGTGGCATGATCACAGCTCAGTGCAGCCTGGACTTCCTGGGCTCAAGTGATTCTCCCACTTCAGCCCTTTGTAGAGCTAGGACTACAGGCGTGTGCAACCATGTCCAGCTATTTTTTTTTTTCTAGTGGCCAGATGTCATTATGCTTCACAGGCTGGTGTCAAGCTCCTGGTCTCAAGTCATCTTCCCACTTTGGCCTCCCATAGTGCTGGATTTACAGGTGTGAGCCATTGCACATAGCCTAGTGGTATTTTTTTCACTTTTCCATGACAATAAAATATGCTATAGCTGAAATCAGTGGCTCCTGAGATTTGATGATATATAATATACTGTTGGATTTTGATGGCTATGTTTTGATACTTTATCATTCTGGTTTAAAAAAAAGTCACATAGGTAATTAGTTTAAATAGTTTGCTCCCAGTTTTCTACTAAGTACTAAAAATTTCAAAATCAACTTTAAATATTATAAAGACAAGAAATTATACTTTTATCTTTAAAATTTATATATTCCTTTTGATTTAAAATTTTAAATCTATCTTTTAGCCATGCACTTCAAAGAAACAAACTGTTCCAATAGTCTAAATGATGAATTATTGAAAATTTAATATGATATCAGTATGACTTGCATAACTTCACAATAGCTATAACAAGATGAGTTAAACATACAGCAGGCTACTTTTATGTATTGCAGACATTTTCGTATCTTAAGCCAGATATGTATTCTCAATAGTAATTAAAATTTTAGGATTCCATTTTATGTATAATGAAACAATTTACTAAAATTGGAAGGTTTTATGGATTGAGGTGCTATCATTGGCTAGCTAGTTGTTCTTCACTAAAGAAAAATTGAAGCATAGCTTTCAACACACATTTTCTTTGTCAGATTTTTGTTCAAGATTTTCTTTTAGAAGTTTAAGAAGTTGAAACGTTTCCATAAAATGCCTTCCTCCTCTGTTCACACACACATTCTCTCTGCCTCCTTATCTCTTTCTCTTCCTCTTAATTTCTCTAATCCTCTCCTTCTCTTATTTCCCCCTCACACTAGCTCCTTCATTCTAAAATAATGTCTATTTTGATTTATTTTTTGCTCTTGTTGTTAAAGCACCAGTCTTTGAGTGAGATTGTTCAGAAAACCGTAATTGTATTACCGGCCTTCCCTGATTTGTCTTAGTCAAAAATATCATGGGCAAACTGTCAAAAGTTTCAGTATATAGTGAAAACTATTTGGATACTGTATCTAGTGCTTTCTCTTCACTACCTTCTTATCTGAAGTGGAAATGAGGTTGAATTGGCGTGACTTTTTCTCATGTATTCATGCTATCACCACGTGGGCTTTCTTCCCTAAATGCTAACATATGCCCCCATAAACATGGAATATGAGATTAATCATAGGCCATCCCCTGCTATGGATGCTTTCCTTTTGGGGAAGAGACTTTTTGGTAAAGATAACAGTGGGAAAAGAGAGGGTAAAAAGATTATACTTAAACATTATGAATTTTTTTTCCATATTGCATACAGTTTAGTAGTTTACTCATTTTTTTGTATAGTTTGTATTTTATTCCATTGTATAAATCTATTAATTGTTATTTATCCATGTTATTGTTGATGGACATTTGGTTTGTTTTTGATTTTGGAGTATTATAAATTATACATCAATAAAAATTCTTATGTGTGTGTTTGGGTGCACATATATGTGCTTTTCTGTTGGGTATATAGTATACTGGGAAATGGAATTGCTGGGTCACAAAGCATGCATATTTCAGCTTTTCTAGATGTTACCAAGCAGTTTTTCAAAGTGGTCGTGTAAGTTTACATTCCCACCGTTACTTTAGGAGCGTTCTAGTTGTACCACATCCTCTGTAAACATATCCTCTGGTATTTTCTATCATTCATTCTAACTTTTATGGTAGTTGTATAGTGGTGTCACTTCTCTCTGTCTGTCTCTCTCTCACTTTCTCTCATTCCCCCCTTCTTTTGTGTGTGTTTTTAATGAAATGCGAAAAAATATATATCCATTATTTTCAGTTAATTGTTTTGGCTCATGTGTTTACTGAACATTAAGCACTATATCTTAGTTATATACTATAGCAGCATTATGTGTGCAGCTTAATGTTTGTTCCTAAACTCACATATTGCGTGTGTTATGTCTACTTAGACAATTTGATTGTTACTTGTGACACATAGAGAATAGTGTTATGTTTGCAGATGTTTATCTTTAGGGAAGAAATATTTATTTTTAGACTTTTTTTGACTTATAGTCAAATAGAAGAGAGACAGTTTGTTTTGGCAGATGTGTAGGCTACACTCTTAGGAAGTTATAGAAAAATTCTTTCTCCTCAGAATGATCCCTATTGCCACTTTTCTGTCTGTCTTCCCCCCTCCACACTAATGTTTTGATTTCTTTCCCTTCATTCTGGCTCAGTTCTTTGTGAAGCCATGTTAATAATATTAATCATTTTTAATCTTTATCTCTCTAATAACTATTTCTAGAGTAAAAATATGAATAAAATATGATCTTTCTCATAATTCTTTAGTTCAAAATTCAAAAAATTTCATTTGGGACAATCTATGAATACGTGGATTTAGGCATGCTGTTCTTCATTCAGTGAAGCACTACCTTCTGGTGTGTTTGATATTAGCGGTTGCTGTAGTTCAATTAGTAAATTATGCAAATAATCATTAAAAGTTCAGATTAAAATTTATACTGTGTTTTTTTCTTCTCCTCCTCAAGGAGGAATATACTTTACCTAGGGTAAAGAATAATAGAATAGTTATTAAACAATTGCAGAAAACTAAACAGTGTAATTTTATTATATACAGCTATAAGGACAGTTTTTAGTAATAATGTTTAAGATGAATTGGTTTTGGCAGTCTTGGGTCCTTTGATTTTGCTGTCAAATTAATGAGCATTTGAAAATTAAATACACCAAATGTTTGGCATAATGGTGTTTTATAAGCATCTTAACTATGCCATTTTCCCAGTGGACAGGCAAAAATTGGAACAGTTTTGAATACTGATTTTTATACTGCTGAGGGATTAAATACATATACTGAGAGAAATTTAAGTTGACAGTAGAAATATTGACAGTTAACCCAGGCCCTAATGCAAGAGCAGATGGAAATGTCTTGCATGAGTTCCAATTCATTAAGCAAATGTGACACTTTATTTTCTAGCCATTTTAGTTCAGGGAACTGAAGTGGTAAAATAGTAATATAAATGAAGCCACTTTTTACTGTACTGAAATTAAAGTATAGAAAACAAAATACTAGAAAGGATTTTTAAGATTTGGTGGTACAGGTTGGGCATCTCTAATTGAAAAGCTAAAATTCAAAATGCTCCAAAATCCAGAACTTTCTGAGTGCTAACATAATGCTCCAAGAAAATACTCATTGGATCATTTGGATTTTGGATTTTCAAATTAGGGATGCTTTCTGATATCTGAAAATGTTGATTTTATAATTTAATTGTTAATGCATTATTTCGCTGAAAATTAATAAGAAAGGGCTGGCATACTATTCTAAGCTGTTGGTGAAGTAGATAGCTACGTTTGTTGTTGTTATTGTAATTTAATGATCTACTTTGTACCTCTCCTAATATTTACTAATAACAAGTTAGTTGTATTTTATATTTTAATGTGCCATTAATTTAAAGTTTATTGTGTCTTTTTGTTTTTCAACATATGGTAATGTCTTTCAAGGACTTTCAATAAAAAGCATTATTAGTAAGTGATCTCTGGGTATATTTATGATACTATATCTCAGGTTATTTTTAATCTGTCATTATTCAGAGTAGGTTATCACTAGAGTAAATTGTTGATTTTTCTTTCATTTCCTTTTAATGCTTTCATCATTTTTAGTTCCTTTTCAAATAAAAATTATTATCAGTATATGCTACTTTAAGAAATAATGTTCTTACTTTTTTTTATATTGTAAGATACTTTTTTAAAAAACTTGTATATTTGTACACTTTGCCCTACAATTCACTGACAAATTCTTTAGTGACCTTTAACTGCTTAGTGTCACAACTTAAAGTTCTTCTTGAAATGACTATCATCTATAGTAAATTAGATATCATTCCAGACTATTCTAAACACTTTTCTTTTGATTTATGTAGAGGTGGCCAAAATGTTTCTTTCTGAATATCACAGTTCGATTTTAAATAACCTATGTAACTTTTCTCCTATTAAATTTTGTCTTATCTTATAGATGCTTGTGACCACACCGGAAAAATGGGATGTAGTGACAAGAAAGAGTGTTGGGGATGTAGCTCTTTCCCAGATTGTAAAGCTCCTTATTCTTGATGAAGTTCATTTGCTGCATGAAGATAGAGGGCCAGTATTAGAAAGCATAGTTGCCCGTACTTTACGCCAGGTAAGAGGAAGTTATTTATAAGCTTATTTTGAATGGATAAATATGTTTTTCAACTTAAAATGTAGCATTCAAAGGAAATATTAATATGCATTGTTCATGAGAATAAACATAATTCTAGTATGGAGAATCCTTTAGCTGTTTCATTTTCATAATAAAATTGCCTATTTTTTTCTTCCAAATTGTATTTTATTTGTTTCATTAACCAGAGCAAATCTAAGAAAACTTTCACTGTAGACCTGTGTTACAAAGCTAAATCTAATATTGACATAATCTTCATATTTTTAAAAGGGTGAATGTACTTGTTGTCTCTAGTTTTAGACCTCATTGGCTCTTCATAAGTAGTCCAAATAAATTCTTAATGCCAAGAGTTTTGAGATATTTTCTGTCATCCATTCTTTTCATTAAATGAAAAGACAGGATATCTTAGAATATTCATGAGTTTTTAACTGATGTTTTCTGGTGGATTGTGCATATATAGAAACAGATGAACACTTATTTTTAGATGTAATTGAGAACTCTAGTTTATTGACTCCTCATATATTGTCTTTTCTTTATATTCTCTTGCCTTTATTTTCTTCTGAAATAACTAAGAATCCATGACATTTGCTTTCTTATTAATAACCTTAACTTAATTATCTCTTGAGCATCTGACAAAATTACAACAATTAATCAGTTGACCCATGTCTGTACCTCCAGCCAGGTTGTCGATTACTAGTGGGAAACATTGCTAGTGATGCTGACTAGCATCAATATACCTTCCTAGACTGTGATATAAAGTAGAGATTCCTAGACTGCATTCACATGGATCTTTGGGATTACTCGGTAACTTCTAAGCAGCTTTTCTTCTGTGTCCCTAATGTGACCCTTTTCAAGCTTTACCAGTTTCCTTTTTCATTCTTCATCACCCTGTCATGCTGTATTCTTATATAATAGTATTTTCTACTGAAAGGGAGATAGAGTCCCTTGTGCTTGAACTCCCTTAATTTCCATTCCTTTTGCCTCCACTCCCTACCCAGGAAAATGCCCAGCCCCTCCCACCACAAATGTACCCTTCATTCTACCCTTTGTTTCTCAGAGGACCTTTCTCCCCTTGCCTTGGACCCTATTTCTTTCACTCTGTAAGTTTCCCCTTTTCTTTCTCATATGTCTTTAAGTTCCCTCTCAGTGGGCACTATCTCTTCAGCTTAAAAGGATTGCAAAGTCCCTCCTGTCTTTACCAAAAAATTTCCTTAAACCTATCCCTCTCCAGTAACTCTGCTTACTAAAGCTCTTCTTTACCACCTAGTGTCTGGAAATAATTAATCTCGATTCAGTTTCCCTTTTGACTAAACCACTGCAGTCTGGTCATTGCTCAAATATAGGTAATAAAATGTTTTTACCAAGATCACCAGTTACCAAAAGATAGTTCTCAAACCTATTTTTTTTAAACTTTTGATTCTACTAATTTTTGATGCTTAATACTACTCATTGTTTTCTCAGTCTTGAAACTCTTTGCCCTTTGAGTCTGTGATGCCACCCTGTCCTGCTTACTTTCACTTGCCATTTTTTTTTAAACCTATGTAGCTACTCTTTCTCAGCCTTCCTTGCTTCCCCCTTAATGCTCAATCTGGAAATGTTTATTGTTTATTTTCTGTAAGACTCTGTCACTTGCCATCTTCTTTCTTTATTCTAAATATTTACTTCAGGGAAATACACTTCTATGCCCATCTTACCTAAATTATGTATATATAATATGTATCTGATGTATGTATGTGTGTGTATATATATGTATTTTTATACATATATGTATATATTTTATACATATATAAATATAAATACATATATATATATATATATATATATATATATATATATATATATATATATCCCTGCTGACTTCTGGCCATATACAAACCCAGTTGTATATCCCATAGACATCTTTTGCTCATAAACATGTCAGAACTCTGTCATCTTTCCTATATACCTAGATATGACATCACATTCTACTTGATTCCAAAGCCAAAACCCTGGGAGTCATAGTCAGGTTTTTCCTCTTCCTTAATACTTTCTTCTATCCCAATATCTAACTAGATACGAGTTCTTTGTATTTCATTCTAAATACCTCTGATTCAGAAAAAAGTGTGGAAATGTAATGTAAAGAAATAGATACAATAAGTTACATAACATTTTTTTTAAGTTCTGAAGTGTTTGTTTTCCATTTTGTAAATTCACCATAAAATTCTAGATGGATTAATGATTTAATTGTGTGAAACACAGCTCTAAGTTCAATGAAGAAAACATAGAAGAATTTTTTTTTTAATCTTGCAAGTGGAGATCTATGCAATATGCAAAGCTCAAAACCTTATAAAGGAAACCTGTGTCACATTTGGATGCATAAATACTTTAAAATTTGAATCAGTAAAATATACCCCTAAAATTTTAAATGTGAGACCAAATAACAAATTATTTGCAACACATAAAACAACTTAATATCACTTATATTTAATAGGTTTTTATAAATTAAGAAAAATAATCTTAACTAGAAGGAGCATTTTACAGTAGAAAAAAATTACTGAGAATTATTTAAAAGATGCTTAAAAAGACTCTGAATCAGTATGAGACATTTCTCTTCTATCACATTGACAAAAATAAAACTGGAATGGAATTTGAAAGCATCCACCAAAATCAACCCTATGTTTTCACTTCTGTATATCTAACTGTGGAAATAATAGCACAAATTTATAAAGGTACAATAACAACAGTATTCATTGAAGCTCTTTTTTAAATACAAAATATTTTGGAAATACCTTGAATATTCAACAGTAGAAGAACTTGTTTAATGAATTATAGTGTATTTATGCAATGAAATGCTGCTCTGCAGCCTTTAAAAACAGAGAGAATGAGGTATGTGCTCTTATATATATTCAGGGAGCCATACTGCAATAATCCATACATTCCACATTTTTTTATGTGAACTGGGCTTAAAAGATTTTATATTATTCACTGAAAAAGCAAACTGTCCTGTGTGTATAGCACAATCCCATTTGTGTAAAAGAAACATGTGCAGTATATTTATATTTTTATTCATTCGTTCAGTTAATGAACATTTATTAAGCACCTACACATGTACCAGACACATAGTTCTAAGTACTATGGATATAGTAATGAACAAAATGATGTTCTTGCTTACACTTAGATCTTAGGCTGGTGTAGAATTGGGTGTATATACATGAAAAGATATGCAACAAGCTGAAGAGTGGTTTCTTTCTTTTTCACTTTCAACTTTTATTTTAGATACAGGGGTACGTGTGCAAGTTTGTTACATGGGTATATTGCATGATGCTGAAGTTTGGATGTCATTCTTCATAGAATTAGAAAAAAACTATTCTAAAATTAATATGGAACCACAAAAGAGCCCAAGTAGCCAAAGCAATTCTAAGCAAAAAGAACAATACAAGAGACATCACATTACCCACCTTCAAACTATACTATAAAGCAGCAGTAACCAAAACAGTATGATACTAGTATAAAAATGGACACACAGACCAATGGAACAGAATAGAAAACTCAGAAATAAAACCACTTACCTACCACCATCTGATCTTCAATAAGGCTGACAAAAACAAGCAATGGGGAAAGGACTCCCTGCTCAATGAATAGTGCTGAGATAACTGGTTAGCCATAAGCAGAAGAATATAAATGGACCTTTACCTTTTACTATATACAAAAATTAACTCAAGATGGATTAAAGATTTAAATGTAAGACCTCAAACTATAAAAATCCTCCACGAAAACCTAGGAAACACCATTCTTGACATTGGCCTTGGCAAGGAATTTTTGGCTAAGTCCCCAAAAGCAACTGTAACAAAACCAAAAATTGACAGGTGGGACCTAATTAAACTAAAAAGTAGGAGGAAGCAATTGCAATAAAAACAAAAATTGACAAGTGGGACCTAATTAAACTAAGAAGTGGTTTCTTCAGTAGAAATGGAATTATAAAATTATTTGGGGCTTGTTCGCTTTTTACCACATAAATTAAAAATATGTGTATATATATACACACACGTACAGAAAACACAAAGGGTTGAAATTTTTGAAGCCGATCCATAAAAAACAGATTTTAGCTAATATTCAGTTCAAGAGCATTTTTTAATATGCAAGTAGTTGTCAGACAGAGATGAAGTTTGGAGAAATCTGAAACTACCATATCTATTCTCCAGGTCCATTTTTCCTACAAGGCATGTGCTCTGGCCCACATGTTATACATGAGGTCTCATAAGAGAAGTATACAGGGAATTATTTACAAAAAGGAGAGCTATTTTGATTATGAATGTTTTGATTTTATGCCTTGATACTTAACTTACTGATATTTTTCAAGGAGCCATACTATAACAATCCATACATCACATTTATTTTCAAGGAGCCACCTACAGAGACCACGTCCATCCAGCAAAGACTATTCTTCAGATAAGGACTTTCTGCAACTATAAAACATTAGAAATCATATTTTTCAAGCGGTCTGTCATTCATATGTTACAAGGATTTTACTGTGTTACATAGTACATCTTTCTTTCCTGACCATCCCCAGTAGAAAAAGAAAACAGATTGCAGTCTTGTTGCTAATCCTTTCTGTATGTATGTATACAGACACATAGATATAACATTAATTGTACATTATGATATTTTTAAGCAGGCATTATAACCTTAGAAAGCTTACAAATAATTTTGTAAATTGTTCATAATGGTATAATTTTTATTTAAAATATAAATGAATAGTAAATAGTATAATTTCTATATAGAAAAACTATAAAACTACATATCATAGGTTTATTATGTATTATATGCAATATATTATATAAATATATAGCCTATCAGTATATGATATACATGTATATTATATATAATATAGATGTATAATAATTTCATCTTCACATTATCATCTGTATATTTTAATCAAATTCTAATTATATAGTTTTGCACTACTTTCCTCATAAACCTTTGCTGACTTGCTGTTTATTATCTTAAGAAAAATGGTCAAACTGTTTAGCTGGACATTAATAACTATTAATATTAAAGCCTAATTTTAACGTCTACATATTCATCAGCTACGAAAGGTTCCAGCCACACAAAACTGTTTGATTTTTTCCCTAATTCCTTTTAAATACCATTGATTCTCTTTCAAAAATGAAACTAATCTTACTTGAGGCAGAAAGTGTTGTTGGTTGTGAGATAAAGTTTGTAAATGCCAAATTATATAATGCCTTCTTTTTTTTGTAACTCCATTCCTATCTATTGAAAACTTACTGTTATTTTGAACCCATCAAATACCATTTCTATTATGTGTTTCCTAGTTCATGTATCAGAATGAATTACACCTTTTTTCTGTGTTTTCTTTTCACTCTTTTTTTTTTTTTTTTTACATATTTTTCACGCTTATGCTGGTCTTCCTTATAATTTTACAACTTACTATAGTTAATTCTGCCTTCATCTAAATGCCTCACTAGAATTCAGTCTCCTTGACAGATGTGTCTGTGTGAATCTTTGCATATTTTCAAAGTCCTGGTGCAATGCTCATAACTATTTTTGTTACAAAGCAAAGTTCCTATTTTTATTTGTTCCTTGTAATTGCCAAATGTTCCCAGTAGATGGCACATCACATCACACTTCAACATTTGTAACTAGTGTAGAAGCGCCATCAGAAGCTATTGGAAGGCAATGTAGATTTTGTTCAGGTTCTGAAATTGCATGGTGATATTAGGGACTAAATTCATAACACACTTGGCATGATTGGGAGAAATTTGGAAAAAAGTATAAGAAATCTCAAATCTATCGTATTTAACAACATGAACTAATATTCATTGTATTAAACTACTTTTAGTAAGTAGGGAGACTATCAGAACTAAATTTTATGTGAAGGAAAACATCATAGAAATGTACTATCTAATCTTGGGCTAATGTTAGGGAGAAAGCTGTAAATTTTTAATTTTTTGTAATTGTCAATAATTAAAACTTTTAAAGTAAATAGGTATAGTGTAGAGACTTCGAGATTTGGCTTAAGACATAATATTCTAGATTATTTCTATTTCAAATAAAGTATTTCTCACATAGATTTAACTATATTAAATAACTATACTATAATTATACTTTTAGATTTAAAAAAGGTGGTTGTTTTAAAATGGATTTTTAGCAGAAAAACGTCTCTGATATTTGCCAGAGTATTGTATCTCTAACATCAAACAACCTTAAAAATATGTTTTTTAACTTTTGTGTTTTAGATAAAACTATTAAAACCAAATACCACTTTCATTTCCTTCCAAATCACCACTAGTACTACATAGAACTGTGGATTAATTAATCATTCTAATTATTGTATGTTGTGGAAGAAATTTTTTTTTTTAAATGAGTCTGGTGATTATTTCCCCTTATTTAGGGTTTCTTCCTTTTGATGGGATTTGGTTTGGAGTTTCACCAATATCTGTAAGATTTCTTCAGGGAAAACAAATTTATAATAAGACATTCAGTTTGTTTTGGTACTTCAGTTTTTACTCATCTTTACTTTTTTGATCCCTCCCTTACTGCGTTTCTGCAAATAGTCTCTGCATGTGTGGATCTTTGTCTTATTCAGTACTGCATTCCTAGTGCCTACAGATTAGGTCCTCACACAATGTTGATGGAGGGATGACTCTGAAAGTATTAATATTATTCACATTGGACTACTTTGCTTATACCCTTTGAGTCTCCCAGACTGAGTAAAATTATTAACAGCTTACTCAGAAAATCATATGATATATTTTAGTTACCAAATGAATGGAAGTTTTTGGCCATCCCTTGGTTTTATCTTTTTAGGTATGTTACCTCATAATCAGATAATGTGGTTATATGATTTTTAGTTTTTGGAGTTTAATGAGTTCTTGTATGACCTAAAAATACATTTAATTGTCATAAAGTTCTTAATTGCCATTTGCATTTTTATTTTTATTCACTTATTTATTTTTGAAACAGAGTCTTGCTCTGTCACCCATGCTGGAGTGCAGTGACATGATCATATGGGCTCAAGTGATCCTCCCACCTCAGCCTTCTGAGTAGCTGAGACTACAAACGTGTGCCACCACACCAGTTAATTTTTTTTTTTTTTTTGGTAGAGATGGGATTTGGCCATGTTGCCTAGGCTTGTCTCAAACTCCTGGGCTCAAGCAAGCCACCCACCTTCCCTCCCAAAGTGCTGGGATTACAGGCATGAGCCAACACACTCGCCCTCTGTATATTTTTGATTATAGTGAGTATGGAATTTTATTATGTATTTGTTAAATCAAGCTTGTGAATTATGGGCTACAAAGTCTTACATGATATGACCCTCAATTGACCTCTACACTCATCTCTGTTTAGAGTTTTTAGAAGTCCTACTAATAGAACAAATGATAATGTTTTTTGGTTAAATCAATTTAAATAACCTATATTTCATTAAAATAATCCATATAGGTTGAATCTACACAGAGTATGATAAGGATTCTTGGACTGTCTGCAACTTTACCTAACTACCTCGATGTTGCCACATTTTTACATGTTAATCCATATATTGGACTTTTCTTCTTTGATGGCCGTTTTCGACCAGTACCTCTTGGACAGACATTTTTGGGGATTAAATGTGCAAATAAGGTAAATACCCATTTTAATAATTATACTTTTCTTATCTAAAAATATTTTTGTTGGATTATTATTGAATACTTATTTGGCATTAGAGACTCTAAAAGACCATTTCAGTCCTTCATGATCTCTACTGAAATGGCCTTTTGGAGACCACTGAATCATATTACAGATGTGATATCCTAGACAAAATCAAGCATACTTCCTCAACTATTTGTAGTAGATTAAGTCCTCCTACAGAAAGTAGCTTGTCATAGTTTGCATTCCTGTTTTCAATGTATATTTTGTATTTTCAGCTGTTAAAAGTTTTTAAAAAGTTATATGAAATGATTGAAGGGCATTGTAAATTAATAAAAGCTCTGATTAAACAAGCAGTATATATTTTGTGATGATATTTGTTTAATAGAAATAATAATACCTCATACACAATCGAAACAAAAATTTCATAGTGGCAGCCATTAAGGAAGGTGTTCTGTTTTACTTATAATGTTCTATAATTACCTTAATTATTATCTATATAAATGGCATTTCTAAAATTCTATGCCTTAAAAAGTTTATCTAATTTTAAAATTAGTACTACCATATACTATTCACACTGTTAGAGTGCTTATTATAGACTTATTTTATAATATGAAGGAAAACTATGCTTAAAATTTAAACATTTATTCTGTTCAACAACACTTATTTTTTCTGTAGAAGAAATAGGTTTAGGAAAATATTCACAGACCTTTTGACATCTTTACTAAAAGAGAACAAAATAGAATCATATGTTACTACGTCAACCTGGTCTTTAATGTATTACAATCATTTCTTGTCTAAAAACAATTTCATTAGTAAAATAGAGCCATTTTTACCTTATACTATATTAAATAAAATATTCATCTAAAAATCCAAAGTGACTGTTACTATAATACAACAGTTAATATCCTGCAACTGCATTGCATGAAAGTAAGGTATCTTTAGAATTCTAGAGAGTTATTTCAGACTTGTGTCGCAAGGGATAGTTTATGATAGTTAACTATCTTAATAGTTTTTTTATAATAGTTAAAATTATGCATATTTTGGCCTTCATAATTGTTTCAACTGCTGCTTTTCAGCAATATTTGCTGCTTGTTTTTTTTTCAGTTATGTTTCAATATAATTTGATTATTTAGTTATTTTTAATGTATCAGTAGGATAGATGTAGAACTGGTTCTTTTATAGCTTTAGAATGTTTTCAGCTTTATAATTTAAATGGTAGCAGATGGTTATCACACAGAGCTAGAAAGAGAAGACTGTTTCAAATGCTTGTCAGCCATCTTAAACCTTCTTTTCTTTCAGTTGCATCATATGAATTGGTAAATCACCTAATGCTAATCAAATTCAAAGTATATTTCACTACAGTATGTTACCATTATAATCATGAAAGGAATGGTGTTAGATAATAAACTGTCCTAGTTATTTTGAAGGTTTAGAAATTTGACAATTTTTTTTAGAAAAATTGTGTATATCTTACATGGTGTAAATAATAAATTATATATGATTGTTATAAGTATAGACTTTTGTCTTACTAAAATTTATTACTTTACTCTCATTTGAAATTTATAGTTGGTAGCCATTAAGCATTTCTCTAAGGGTGTTGTTTAATATGTTTTATAATCAAGTTGTTAATTTGGTCATTTTGTGTAAAAAGAAATTCTTGTAGGTTTCTTAGAATTTCATTCAGAAACTCATGATGTGATTCACTTGTTACGAAAGAGGACAGAGTTATTGTTTAATTTGGAATAATGGCTTTGGCCAGAAATGAATCCAAAGTACACTGAAAAAGTTACTGGGAGTTTTGTCTTTGGTGGGGGATAGGGGATTGTTTTTAAATTATTTGTGGGAAGTAAATTATCCTATGATCATCTCATCCTACTTAGCCACAATAAGTCATAAGAGTTCCAGTATTTTAAAGTGTTTACCTTAATGAAACAAATCCAAATCATTGTCATTTTAGATGTACATTATGCTTTTCATCCCACTCTAAACTCTTACTAATACATGTTACTTGGAGAGATAATAGGCTGGGTCACATGCCTACTCCTTTGGGTTAGCCACCTTACCTTTTTGTTTAGAAGCTTTCTCATTATTAATAGGGGATATGAGATTCTTTTAAATTTTTAAAAATTGATACGTAATAGATTTACATATTTTCTGGGCATAGGTGGGTATAATACATTCATTATTATGTGAATACATTGATAATTATATGAATGTATTAATTTATCACATGTTCCCAGAAAATCTTTAGTGAAATCTATTTGACTGAATATCAAATCAGTTTAATTGGGCTATCCCTAACCTTAAATATTTAGACACCCTTTCTTAATTCATAGATTTTATATTAAATTTCTAATTAATCTGAAAAATGTTTCTGTAGAAACATTCTGAATAGCAACCTCTCTCAATATACATTACAGAATAGTGTGTTGCCTTATGTTTCAGCTCTCTGTGCCATTTGACACTTGATCTGTAGTGTTCTAGCAATACTGAGAATCATACAGGAAAACTGTATGGTTTATATAATGAAATGTAAGAAAAATAGCCTGGAGAATGAGCTTCTCTGAAAAGCAAAGAGAACTTTAAAAATTATTCTGACATATCTGTAACTAACCAGAAAATCCTTAAAGATACTGTATTTTTAAAAGTTGGTACATTTAGAAAGTTAGTACCCAGAAACTATTATCAGAGTTATTCTATTTTCATTTTTAAGTGGCATTGCATATGTTTTTTATGGCTTGTTATATGTTATATATTTATAAGGTATTTGTTATCTCTCATTCTAGGTAGTCTGAAAGTTTAAAAAATTGGATTGTACTTGTTAATATTTTATTTGTAGTTGCAAAGTTTATAATTGTTTCATCTGATTTTTTTTTATGTTTTAAAATCTTTAAGATGCAGCAGTTGAATAACATGGATGAAGTATGTTATGAAAATGTTTTGAAGCAAGTAAAGGCTGGACACCAGGTACACTTTATTTATTTTATCCTGCTTTTAGAGAGTGCTTAATGATAACAATTACTAATTTTTAGACTCTTCAGAAGAAAATTTTTATTTAATTCTGAGGCAATGACTCAGAGGTTCTAATTCTTAATAACTGCTTTAGCACAATGGGTAAGTCATAAAACGATTTATAGATATTATCATCCCAATATTGATAGGTTGTGCTGTTTTGTTTGCCATTTTTCATTTTAAATATTATATTCTTCCTATTTTCATGAAGCAATATCAATTGAAATGCAATATATAAAGTTTTGTATTGTTTGATGATGTTTAGAAATTGAGCACTTTTATTTTTAAATTTTCTGTTGTTCAATATACTCCCATCAAAATTATCAAAGTCAAAGTGAAGTGATAATAATCGCTTATATAAAAATTGTTTACTTCCCAATTGTTCATGGTTCTTTAAATAACTTTTTTATGTCATTTCTTAAAACAATGTTAGCCTTTTATGTCAGGTGAAGTATTTAACTGGCCCTTTGACTTTTAAATTCCATTTAAGAATGGTGAAACCTTTTTCTCCCAGACTAAATCTTGTTTGCAACCCCAGTATATAAAGTAAATCAAATATGATTTGGACTTGAGAGCATGGAACACTGCCTCCTTGAACACTGAAACACTGAGCATTCTTGAGGCATTTTGTCTGTGTTAGGAAATAGTTTTAAAATCAGGTTCATAATTTTTAGAGATTGTGCTTGGTTTAAAGAATAACTTTTTAGGAAATCACAAGTATTTTAAGTTGTATACTAGCAATAATAATAGTAGCTAACCTTTTCTAGTTCTTAATAAATGTATGAAACTGATAAGATTATCTTATACTTACTAATTTAATTATCTAAGCAACATATGAGGCAGGTACTATTATCTTCACTTGCCAGGTGAAGAAAATGGAGTTCTTTGCAAAATAAAATCACATGTTCAGGTCATTCTACTAATGTACTTTGAGATCTAGGCCATGTGGGTGTAGAGTCTCTGCTAACAATTGTGACATATCACACATTTATTTTATATAATATTCTACTTCGACCCTCATAAAAAACTTTTGTGAGTTGAATTATTTATCATTTTAAGAATAAAAATATATAAAATACCAATATTCTTTCTTTAAATAAAAAAAAAATCCTACTAAATAACAACCACTTGTTCTAGGTCAGAGGCTAGCAGAATTTTTCTGTAAGGAGTCAGATAGTAAATATTTAAGGCTTTATGGATCTTATGTTTTCTGTTGCAGCCACTTCAACTTTGCTTTTTAGCATAAAAGCAGCTATGGAAAATATTTTAACAAGTGGGTGCAACTGTGTTCCAATAAAACTTTATTTACAAAAATAGACAACAGGTGCATTTGGCTTGCCGGCTATAGTTTGCCACCTCTGTTCTGGATTGCCTCCAGATTTTATTTGTAGTAAATATATGATGATCCCAAAATGCCATCTAGAGAAACTTTTTAAAGGATATCAAAAAAGATTCTAAAAGAATGTCCTGTATGATGCTTTGCAGGAGTATCATAAATTCAGTGTAATTAGCTAGGTGGTATCAACATGCACATTTATTTCAACTTTTATATTACAAAATATATAAACTATATTGTTTAGCTAAGGAATGTAGCTGTGGAGTCTGTAAACTCTGTTTGTATAGGCAGTATCAAAAAGGTTAAGTAAATATTTAAATGTTTTCTCCATTTAATTTTTTAAAACTACAGTTTATTTTTTAAGTAAGTTTTAGGTTCATAGTAACATTGAATGGAAAGTAGAGAGAGTTCCTGTATGCTTCTACTCCCACACAGGCACAGCGTCCCCTGCTATAAACATCTACTACCAGGGGGATAATTTGATTAAATGCACCTACATTGACATGTAGATGTTACTCAACAGTCCACATTTTACATTAAGGTTAAACTCTTTGTTTTGCACATTCCATGAATTTTGACAAATGTATAATTAATACATGTATCTGCCATTATAGTGTCATACAAATTTGTTTCACTGATCTAAATATCCCCCATGTTCAGCCTGTTTGTCCCTCCTCCCCTTTAACTACTGATCTTTTTACTCTCTCCATAGTTTTGCTTTTTTCTGGAATATCTTATAGTTGGAACCATATAGTATGTGAGCCTTTTCAGTTTAGCTTTTTTCACTTAGTGATAGGTATTTTAGGTTCCCTCATATCTTTCCATGGCTTGATAACTCAGTTCTTTTTGGTTCTGAGTAATACCCCATTATTCTGGTGTACTAATTTATTTATTTATTCACCTGCCAAAGGGCATATCCGTTGTTTCCAAGTTTGGCAATTATAAATAAAGTTGCTGTAAAATCCATGTGCAGGTTTTTCTAGGGACATAAGTTATTATCTCATTTAACTAAATAATAAAGAGTATAATTGCTGGATCATATGGTAGATGTGTGTTTAGCTTTGGAAAAAATTACCAAACTGTCTTCCGAAGTAACTATACCATTTTTCATGCCCACTAGAGAATTTCTGTTGTTTAACATCTTCACATCCTTGCCAGTATTTGGTTTGGTCAGTGTTTTGGATATTGGCCAGGTGTGTAATAGTATCTTGTTTTAAATTGTATTTTTATAATGATAAGTGATATTAAGCATCTTTTCATAAGCTTATTTGCCATTTGTCCATCTTCTTTGCTTAAATCTCTTTTCAACTCTTTTGCCTATTTCTTCTTGTTGGCTTTTAAAAGTTCTTTGTATATTTTGGTAACAATCCTTTATCAGATATATCTTTTGGAAATATTTTCTTCCAGTCTGTTACTGGAAGAAACTTGTCTCCTCATTTGTCTTCTCATTTTCTTTCCTCTTATTTCTCTTAGTGTCCTTCAGCAGAGTTTTAAATTTTAGTAAAGTACAGCTTCTCAATTATTTCCTTTATGTCTTTGGTGTTGTATATAAAGAGTTATTGCCATCCCCAGGGTCACCTTGATTTTCTCTTATGTTATCTTCTAGGACTTTTATAATTTTGTGGTTTATATTTACATCTATGATCCATTTTGAGTTAATTTTGTGAAAGATATGAGGTCTGCATCTAGATTCATTTTTTTGTATGTTGATGTCCAGTTGTTCCAACATCATTTCTCGAAAGACTATATTCACTTATTCTTCCTTAGTCAAATATATGTTTACTGTATTTATTTATGTGGGTCTATTTCTGGGATATCTGTTCTATTTCATTAACCTGTTTGTAAGTCTTGAAGTCAGATAGTGTCTCTCTTCTGACTTTGTTTTTCTCTTTCAATATTGTGTTGGCTATTCTGGGTCTCCATTTAATTTTGAACTGTGAATTAATAACATTTTGCATCATAATTTTTAATTGTGGTGGTATTTCTCCCATCACAAGAGAACCCTTTTTAGTTTATGATAGATTTCATTATGAATGAGTACTCAAATATTTTTTCTTTTTAATTAATGGAAATTAAAATATAATTGCTTTACTATGGGACACATAGTAAATATTTTATCTTTTTACTCTAGTCAGGAGAATATCTACCATGTCTTACATTACCTTTTGTAACTGATCAGTCTCGCATGCATTATGAAAAAATCTTAAGAGGCCATTAATAGAAATGTTATTGTATTGCCCCTAGAAATTAAAGTGATTTTTTTTTCTGTCATAGTTAACACTTAATGACCAGGTAAGTAGGTACATGGTACTTTAGTATGGAACACAGGATTGCTTCTCATCAGAATAAGTCTTTTTACTTTTTTAGAGTAAAAAGAGAAATTTTTGAAAGATTTTTCTTATTGATATTGATAAATAAGTGTAGCCATGTATAAACACATAAACATATACCATTGTAAATTCAAGCTTACATAAATAAACAGCTTAATAATTCTATTACTGCCAGTACCACAGCTATTTTGAGGCTTTAGAAGCTAAAGCTTTTTAGGGTTATAGCCCTTATCTTATTATTTATAATTATTATTGAAAGACATTTGTTATACGACTCTAGCTTTTTCATTAATATGTTGTTACATTTAAAAATACTTCTTTAAAAAATAAAATGCAGCTTTATCCCCAAATTTTGGGAAAAGTAGCAGTTGTGTCTTCCATTGTAGTTAGATAAAAACCCAAATACATGTTGTAATATAGGGAATCCTAGGAGAACTTTCTCTCTTTTCTGTCATAATTCCCTCACTGTAATAGGGCCTAAGATGCCCCCTTAGGAATCATTATTTATAAAACATAGATGCTGGCTAGGAGTGTTTAGTCAGTAGAGATAAGATCTTACTGCCAGTTCTTTTATTTTTAGTGTAAATCCATTCATTGCATTACTTTTCAAAATGAAAGATGACTGAGGAAGATATGTTCTTATTATGGTAAATTCTGATAGGACAAAATTGGTTCACAGTACTGGTACATGGTTAGAAAGAACAGACTTAGATGGGATACCTGAGAGAAGGCTTCAGGTGACCAGGATGGTTGCTCTAGGGCATGAAGAACCTAGGAACAGAGAATGTACACAGCTGAGGTCGAATTTAGAGATTGCCTCTCCACCTTTTGTGTGCACGTCTTGCCATCCAAGACTGTAAGGTCTTTAAGAATGTGTGACTTCTAAGCTATCTTCTTGTCTGATTAAAAATGCACTATGGGTGATTGTGTAAAGTATGATTGCAGTTTAAGAGCCTACTAACCAACTTTTGGATCTGAGATCATGTCCATATTTGTATTATAATGCCTTAGTCCAAACAAGAATTAGAGCAGGATAACTATGATCTTTCTTTAAGATGTATGCCCTAAGAAGTAAGGTTTAGTCTACAGGTCTCACAGTTTCTATTTTTGAATGATTAGTGATGACATTAATTTTCCATAATAGTGGGACTTCAGGTTTTTTAGAAATACCTGCTTTTCTCCTATACTGTTTTGTAGCTATAAAAATAAAATGACAATATTAAAATTACTTGTAGTTTTCTATTATTTTACCATTATAATTGCAATTTTATACATTTCCCACTAGTCTTTTATCCATTCACACATGTGCCTTTTAATTTTGCTCCTTCAAATTTAATTATACTCCATTACTAAATTATAATTATACCATATATACAATTTTATACTCGCTCTTTTTCTTAATGAACAATAAACATTTTTTAATGTTTCTACATGGTCTTCACAATTTTATTGTTTGCAAGAGAGAAAAAAGAATATTCAGGTTCTAATTTTCAGATACCATGTAAGTCCCTTTGGACTTTCAACCTGCCCAATCCTCTGACATAACTTGATTATTTCTCTTTGTTAAAGGGAGGAATGAACCTAAGGCATGTTAAGCAGCTTCCCAAGGTCTTAGAGCTAGTTAAGAGAGGCACCAGGATTTAAATGCAGGTCTTTGTGTTGATAAAACCCATTACGTTTTCAGAACTTGACACTATCCCTTTGAAATTAAGCTGATATTGACTGTTTCTCTATTATTGGTTATTTCTCCATTAATAAGAATATTAAATGTTTGCAGTTTTCTGTTATTACAGATTGTGCTACTATAGTGATTATCTTTCTGTTATTTTTTGTTTAAATATTTACTTTGAATAAATTTCCTAAAATGGACTTAGGGCAGAAATGGCCACATTTTGTGGTCTTGCCATATGACCATAATGTATACCTAAGGAATTAAAGCATTTTGTTGTCACAGGACATCTACATAGGATTTTATAAACATAGGCCACTTCTTGTGAATACTGTTAACAGTATAGTGCTGAGTAAAGTTACAATCTAATGTATGTTTGCCATTTTGAATTTTTTTTTTTTTTTTTTTGCAATCTTAAGGCATAAAGACAGACTGGTGTCATACCAGTGAAGTTTTTTCTTAATTGGCAATTGTTACCTCTAAATTGTGATTGGAATACACATGTATTGCACACCATTTATTCATACATTGGTTAGGGTGTGTACTTATTTTCAATTAGTAAAATTTATTCTTTCTTGCATTTTTGTTTTATACACTGAGGTCTTTTAGCCCCTGAATTTTTTAAATGTGATTTAAATAGGATTAATATATATATCCTAGCCAGTTGATTGTATTTTGCCTGTTGACCTTGGCACTATTGACATTTTGGACAGAATAATTGTGTGTTGGGGGCTAGAGGGTGTGTCCTGTCCTGTATACTTTAAGTTGCTTAGCAGCATCCCTAGTTTCTACCCGGTAGATACCAGTGACTCTCATCACCCCAAAGATCACAACCCAAATTGGCTTCAGACATTACCAGATGTTCCCTGGGGTATAAAAGTGCCCCTGGTTGAAAAGTGTTGTTTAGAGGGAAGTCTCTTCAGGCACCCCTCAGATACCTTTCCTTGTGAATGTATTTTCATCTAAATGTATGTAAAATTTGCCAGTGATGAATATTAGGACATCATGTGAGAAAGAACCAAGATATAAATTTATCTTAACTGAGCAGTATTCAAATTCAACATACTAAAATTTCTCATAGATAAATATAAAATCCTTCATTTAAACTCAAATAATAAATTTCATAGGTATTAATTAAATAAGCACCGTCTTGGAAAAAAATGATAATTTTAGTTGAATAAATTCAATTTAATTCAAGCAAGTATTATATATGCTTTTAAAAACTAATGAAACCTTAAATGTTATTATCAGAGAGAAGAAAGTTCAAATTAAGAAAGATGAAAACTTCATTGTAATTTGGCTTATTACCAAGTACTTTGGTCATTTTATAGCATATTTTGAGAATAGAGGTTGAAGAGAAGGTTGCTACAATTGTGAGAGGTTTGAAATACTTATAATTTGAGTTAATGGTCAAGAGAAACCAGAGTGTTAAGATTGCAGAAGAGAAAACCCAGGTGGGTTTTGGAGGAGAGTGGTGGTATTAGAAAGGCTGTCATATGAAAATAAAGTATGTTCTATTTTGCACAAAGAAAATTCAAACCAATAGATGGAAGTTGTAGAGAGCTAGATATAAGGAACCACAATTTGTTTATAGTGAAATAGACTGAATTGCAAAGGAGCTACCATTCTTTTAACCATAGCTGGACAATGCTTTGTCTGAGATACTGGAAAAAGTGTCATCTATATTGAAACAAACATCATGACCCTGTAAAGTATTCTTAATTTTAAATAGACAATTTTATGATAATTCTACTGTCTTAGTAGTAGCTCCCTGACACACTTTTGTTTTACCCTATTAAAGTAAACTTTAATTTTTATCGTTTAACAAAATGTTGTACTCTAACAAGTTAATTAATACAAAAGAGACTGAATAAAGAAAGAGTTTAAAATTTAACCCTTAGGCATACCAAAAACTAAATATGAAGGGGAAAAAATAATCACTGCTAATTTCACTATTCTGTTGGTGTTTGTCTTCCATTTTATTGATGCATTTTATTCCCTTAGTTTTCTATCTTTTGTTTTCTATTATTCCTATAGTTTATCTAATCTATTGTATTTTTCTCATTCAAAAATATGACAGAACTGTAAATAGAAACGATAGCTTTAAAATGTAAAAATATGCTTTGATAAAGGGATTATATTTACAATTTTTAATCAGTATCTTCTACACAATGTTGTCCTTTTACTTTCTGTGTTCCAGCAGGACAGGTCCTACCACAAAAGACTGGGTTATAAGGAAATACTGTTGATTTAGTTCTCAGTATATCATTGTATGCATGGGAAGTCTGTGGTAAATATGATTTGATTTTGATGAATTACCTTGTCTTCAAAGATTTAACATACTTAGTGAAATAAAGATAATGGGAAATATGAAACACGTCAGGACTATGGTCCACTAGTTGAAATTTGCCTCTGGTGTTGCTAGTATTACTAAGGCCCAGGCCAATGCCTTCAGATTTTAAGTACTAAGCTGGTAAGGCAATGGTCTTTTTCATTAATGCAATCATCTCAACTTAAGAGCTCTTTTGCAACATAATTGAAGAACAAAGTTCTATCATTTTCACTTCTTGAAGGTACCTACATAATATGTTTAACTTTTTAAAAGTTGCCCAAAACTGAAATCTCTCTGTATCAGACTTCTGAAAAGGCTTGCTCTGTTTAAGTCTTTTATTTATAGGTTAATCTGCCAAAACTATTTGGCCTAAGGTCAGTTAGCTTGCTATGTGGCGTCTTCTCCTGAATGCCTCTGTATTATATGCAGCATAGAAAATTGCTGGGTAGTTACTTGGAAAACAGGACTGTTAAATATTTTTATTTTGGTAAATATACCCATTTTAACAAAGTTGGTAACCCTTGATTTATTTCATAACACAGAACTGGTACTTCATACTGGTCATTGATTATTGAGACTCATTTAGAGGTTTGTTTTCAGGAAATTAGCACCCCTCACAGGATTATTTTTTCTCTTTTAATCTCTTTGAAGATATACCTTAACTAAGCTGCAGTGTTCTGTACTCTGCTTGTATTAGAAGGTCAGCAAAGAACTTCCCAGTAGAATAGAATTTTTGAGTTGTGTTTTTTTTCACTCATAATAACTGACATTAAAGTTAATGCTATCCTAGTCACTAGCTGTCTTTGTATGAGGTTCCAAATGATAACTTTAAATAGGTGATTTGTATGCATCCATCTGTCAGAAAATGAAGAAATATAATTCAACAACCTTTTCACATTATCTAAAAAACTGACAGCCAAATCAACTCTTCAATTTTATTATTCTGACTCTGATGACTGAGAAGTCTAACTATATGTGTTTGTCATTGAGATTCTTTTCTGTTTAAATATTTTGTTATACATATAAGTACCATAAATTATGTATGTATACTATGTGTGTGTGTGTATATATATATTACATATATATGCATAGTATTTATATACTTAAACATATAAGTACCATAAATTGTATATGTATACTATGTGCGTATGTATGTACATACGCACATAGTATATATATATATATATGCACATAGTATATAGATATATATATATATACATACATACGCACATAGTATACATATACAATTTATGGTACTTATATGTATAAGTATATAAATACTATGCATATATATGTAATATATATATACACACACACTATATATGCACATAGTATACATACATAATTTATGGTACTTATATGTTGGCAATTCAGCCTTTAATTTTGATCCATCTACTCAAACTAATGAGACGTCTCATTTGTAAGTTTCTCTTTGTGCTACCAAATGCAAGTACAGCTTTAGTTATAACTATAACTAAACTCCAGGGAGAGAGAGAGAGAGAGATTTGCTTCTGGAGTTTAGTTATAGTTATAACTAACTACATATTAGTGCGTTGTTATTAACAGTGGTTATGGTTAATAACAATATTACTAGTAACAATGATCATTAACTATAGTGCATTGTCATTAAGTAGCCAACTATATATTTCACAAATATGCTTTTCTTTATTATTAAGGAAAATCAAATTATTTATTGTGGGGCTGTGTACACAAACTTTAGCTCTATTTTGTTACTTTTGAAATATATCTTAGTAGTTACAGTAATACAGTATACAGTAGTAAGAAATATGTCAATCAGTCTATTCTAGTCCAAGTAAACTAATTGAATTATTCCTGCTACTACCTCATGCTGCCTGCCCCTTCTCCCCTACAATCAGTTAAAAAAAAATCTCTCTTGTGAATACTTCTCTGAATTTTTTTTTTTCTTACTTTCAAGTTGTTTAGTATCTTGGATTTCTCCCTGATTTGGTTTCTTTAAGTACTTTGATTTTATCAGAGGACCTACATTTCAAACCATTACTGAGAAGACTGAAATATGTGTCCATTCAAAAAAGAACTATGACTCTCAGGCAACTAAACACTTTTTAGGCTAAAAATTAAGGTTTTTTTTTTAAAATATACAAATAAATTCAATTTGTTTCTCCTTATTTGGATTAATACAAATTTTATGTTCAAAAGCCATGCTGACATTCTCTGATCATACTATTCCATGGATTTCAGTCATCTAAACTTGTGTGCTCATGTACTTAATAGATTTTATGTTCAGCTTTGCCTTAAAAGTATTAAAAACAGTAGGAGGCAGTTGTGTTCCACTCAGGCATGTGTGATGACAGATGGAGAAAATCTTTTCATGTTGACTTTTCAACAGTCCTACTCTGCAAGACTTCAAGCTCTTCTTGGCTATTGGGAAATCAAAAGTTGGCGATTCAGCCTTTAATTTTGATCCATCTGCTCAAACTAATGAGATGTCTCATTTGTAAGCTTTTCTTTGTGTTACCAAATGCAAGTACAGCTTTATCATTCCTGTTAATAATTCCCCTCCTCCTGTGTAACTTGCAGAATGGGAAAATAATTAATGCCTTAACTCTATTGAGATTTTTCTTGTTATACAAACTTTGTTACAGTGATAGGAGAAGAAATTAGAAACTTCCTCAGAGATTATGGCATATTTAGCAAGTTAATTTAGGTTGTTTTTCATATTGTAAAAGAGTTAAATTTTTAGTTTGCAGCTTCTTACTCAAAATTTACCTTCAATTTTAAGAAATGAAAGGCCTATATATAATAAGATAAAAATTTCTCCAACCTTGGATTAATGCTGAACACCAGCCTTTGTTTAGATGTGTGGCTTATTTTCTCTTTCCTCATTGTTTATAAGTTAATTGACATTTCTGTTTCCAAGAAGCCACCTTTAAAAATTGACTAATAATTATAGATTAATTTATTACTATCTGAAGAAAATTATTTTTATTTCTAAGCATTGTTTCTTAGTTTATATGAGAATAATTAATTATGTAAAATCAAAACAAATTCCATCATGCTAACTTAAATAATGAAACTTTCCATTGGCCCTTTGCCTAAAAAGATTTTATTCTCCAGATATAATAAACATCTCTAATTCTCATTACCAGTGTTTCTGCCATATCAAATTTGCCTAGCATTACTTTTATTTGTGAATTATTTGAGTGCTCCTTTCTTTACTCCCCTTCCCACTTTCAACTGAGACATAATTCTAAAGGAATATAAAAACTAGAGTCTAAGAAGGAGAATTTTAATTAGGAGCAGAAGAATTAAAGGTATTTCTCCTTCATCTTCACCACTAAAGATAGTACTACTAAAGAAATATTTCAGGTGTTTTTTAAGTACAAGAAAATCTAAAGGAGTCATTTTCTAAGTGTCTACTTTTGAAAAAGTAAAAAGCTCTGTTCAGTCTTCTATCAAATTGAAATTTCCTTATCCTCTGTATTTCACAGGCAAAAATACTTCTTGGTACTGTTGAGTTTTCTATTTTACTTTTAAATTGGTGTTACAAGTATTTGCTTAGATTTTGTAAACTTTTCTATATATAATAAGATAAAAATTTCATTAGTATATTTATATACAACTAATATATAAAAATAATAGTTGATACTTGATGTACTTTTTCATTAACAGTGGTGCTTTTATAGAGTGAAGAGGATAAGACATTAAGGTTATTCATTTATCCAGTTATCCATTCCTTTGTTAACAGTCATTTATTATAGACATTTTATGAGTAAGGTGCTTGGAACAGAGTTGGAAGTGCATTAACTTCCTATTTGGGCCAAATGCTAGATAGTTGAACGTTAACATCAACTTTGTTTAAAGTAAAGGCCAAAAGAAAATATCACCATCATAGAAGGAATTTCTAGTATAATACAATGAAAATTTATCAAAGAGAATTTAATTATAATTGTAAACTTAGTAGTTAGATTTTTTAAGTTGGACATTATAATTCAAGAGCAATAATTTCTTAGCCCTATCAGCTGCTAGAGTAATCTTTTCATCCATGTATTGTATATTGGGGATACTAATAAATGCTCATTTTTAGCTGAGATGAGTAGAAGAGCAAAACTTATTTTACTAGTTCTCCTTATATAGATTATTATACTTTCTCCAAAATTAAGCTTTTCTTCTTCTCTGATAATAAGTTACTTAAATAAGTACTTGTCTCTTCTCTCCTAACCTTGAAGATTTGGTCATTTGTAAATTGTACTGTTTTATTTAAGTAAATTGTACTGAATTTATTTAAGTAAATAAATTTATTTAAGTAAATTCACAAACTGAAGCTTTGTACACTGTTTAAAGATAGTGTTTTCCAAACGTTTTTATAAAGGGATTAAAAATTAATGTCCTCTTATATTCTTAAATTTCTATTATTTTTGTGTTTACTTTTAATTCTACATAATTATTTGAAAAGCAACTGTTCTTCAGCAGTTCATTTAGAAGTAGCAATGGAGAGTGGGAGTGATTTTCTAGATGACAGAAAACATTAGTGATATTTAGAAAAAAAATTCAGATGGCACGCCTTGTTTATATTATGCTATTAGACTGATTAAAAAACTATAGTAATAAACATTATCATATGACCATTGGTCATACCTAATTCAGGAACATGAAAAATGATGTTGACCTAGGCATTCTGCTGTTCAGGCTTGCAAAACCAAAGCCAAAGGTGATTAGCACATTTTTAACTAAATATCAAGGAAAATTCAAAGCTTGATACACCCTTAATAAAAAGTTATTTTTACAAAAAAGATAAAATTCCCTGATGATAAGAGTTCACAATTGTGAATAAAATAATCAAGAGACTAGGTGGAGGTTGTAGAAGTGGAAATAGGTGCAAAATGATGATTTTACTTTTTACCTGTCTCATCTAACTTTTTTTTGACACAAAACACTGCTTGTTTTTCTTTATCTTCTAATCTCTTTGGCCATTCTTTATTCTTTATAGCACTTTCCTTCTCTACTGGGCTTGGCCCTAGACGCTTTATAAATATAACTCTCTTTCTTGTGGTTTTATCCCTTCCCAATTATGATCTTTATAAAACTAACTTATATATTTATACTCCAAACCCAGACCTCTTTTCTGATTTCTAGACCAATATGATCCTTTCTGGGTCCCACCCCACATTTTCCTTCTGCACTGCCCTGGAATAGTTTCTCCATGAGGACTCTGCCCCTATAGCAAACTTCTGCCTGGGCTTCTAGACATTTTCATAGATCTTCTGAAATCTAGGCAGAGGTTCCCAACCTCAATTCTTGACTTGCGTGCACTTGCAGGCTCAACACCACATGGAGGCTGCTAAGGCTTGGGGCCACAGCTGGAGTGGCTGGGATGCAAGGCCCCAGTTCCCTAGGCTGCAGCATGTTCCCCATCCACACAGCATGGGGACCCTGCGTTTGGCCTGCAAAACCACTTTTTCCTCTTAGGCTTCTGGGCCTGTGATGGGTGGAGCTGCCACAAAGGTCTCTGACATGCCTTGGAGACATTTTCCCAATTGTCTTGGTGACTAACATTTGACTCCTTGTTTCTTATGCAAATTTCTGCAGCTGACTTGATTTGCTCCTCAGAAAGTGGGATTTTCTTTTCTATCACATTGTCAGGCTGCACATGTTCTCAACTTTTATGCTCTGTTTCCCTTTTAAAACTGAATGCTTTTATCAGCACCCAAGTCACCTCTTGAATGTTTTGCCACTTCGAAATTTCTTCCAGCAGATACCCTAAATCATCTTTCTCAAGTTCAGAGTTCCACAAATCTCTATAGTAAGGGCAAAATGCCACCAGTCTCTTTGCTAAAACATAACAAGAATCACCTTTGCTCCAGTTCTCAGCAAGTTCCTCATCTCCTTCTGAGACTCCTTCAGCCTGGATTTCATTGTCTATAATATTATCAGCATTTTGGTCAAAGCCATTCAACAAGTCTCTAGGGAATTCCAAACTTTCCCACATTTTCCTATCTTCTTCTGAGCTCTTCAAACTGTTCAAACCTCTGCCTGCTACCAAGTTCCAAAGTCACTTCCACATTTTCAGGTATCTTTTCAGCAGCACGCACTCTACTGGTACCAATTTACTGTATCCATCTATTTTCAAACTGCTGATAATGACTTACCCAAGACTGGGCAATTTACAAAAAAAGAGGTTTCACGCACTTACAATTCCACATGGGTGGGGAGGCCTCAATATCAGTGCGGAAGGCAAGGAGGAGCAAGTCACATCTTACATAGATGGTGGCAGGCAAAGAGAGATAGCTTGTGCAGGGAAACTCCCATTTTTAAACCATCAGATCTTGTGATACTTATTCACTATCAGGAGAATAGCATAGGAAAGACCCATCCCCATGATTCAATTACCTCCCACCAGGTTAGTCCCACAACACATGGAAATTGTGGGAGTTACATTACAATTCAAGATGAGATTTGGGTGGGGACCATATCAGGTGTTTTTCATTGTGCAAACATTATAGAGTGTACTTTCACAAACCTAGATGGTATAGCCTACCATATACCAAGGCTATATATATGATATAGCCCTTATAGTCATATGGGACCAATGTCATATATGTTGTCCATTGTTGATCAAAATGTGGTTATGCAGCACATGACCCTATTCCCATGGCCTCACCATTACTTAGCACATAGTTGGTGCCCAGGGAGTGGTTGATGAATAAGTGAATAGGTGAAGTATTGTGCTTAAGTCTGATCTTATAAGATCAGGGGACAAAACAACTTCAAGGAAAATCAAGAAGGTAATTACGGAGAGAGATCCAAGATGGCCGATCACTAGCAGCTCAGGATTGCAGCTCCCAGTAAAAGCGCAGAGAGCCAGTGGACGCCACACTTACTGATAAATTTTTGCTGCCCACGGACCAGGACATTCCCAGTGGAGGAGCCCCA